>JANIJG010025299.1:38930-112895 GCA_024611175.1 Megaceryle torquata
ACCTTTTTTTTTTTTTTTTTTTTTTTTTTTTTTTTAATGAAAAGTTAGCTGATAGCAATATTCTTCAGCAGGAATTTGTATAGTGAATTAAAGAAAAAAGTTCCTAGAAAAGACCTGATCTTTCTGTTAAGCATAGCCAATATCTGCATCTCACTGTCAGTGATGCTTCTGAGTGATGCTTCTGTAACACATTATAAACATTTTATCAAATGTTTTGGGTAGAGCTTTTTCACTGCTTTGCCTGGGTGTATTTGAGATATTAAATCACTACCGAAGGGGTTGGAAACAAGGTCCAGTATCTAGTTCAGTCCCCAACTTCCACTGGAAAATTGTTCAGACCACTTGCTTTACTTTATGTCTCCAGCAAAATTTCTTAGCTGACAGTGATTTATGAAGATAACATTTGCCACACAATAAAATTCTGAAAAGACTAGATACTGAAGTGATGTCAGTTACCTAATGTGTAGGTGAAACAATTAATTTAAGGCCTAATGCTGGAATGCTTGCATTGATCAAATTTCTACTACTGCTCACATTAAAGACGTCCTTGATTTTGTGCATAGGTGATTACTATTAAAAGACTGCCTTTAAAAAACCTTCTTTGTACACATTAGATCAATAAATGTCCAAGAAGCAAGAAGCTGTGGAAATGAGTTATAGAGGGAACTGTGAAGATAAATGATATGGAATAATTAAATTTAAAAGTACTGTGTGTGATTGACAGGAAGAAGATATTTTTTATGAATATTTAGTCAACATTTTAATGCATTATTTTAATTCTTAAAAGATACCGAAAAATTCAAATTAGCCTTTCCATTAGCATGGTTTTGGTACCTTTCTTCATTAAATCTAGTCTCAAGGGAAGGACTTGTTTATGATTCTATAATCTATGTAGGACTGCTTTAAAGGACCCTGGAAAACACAACAGCAGAGATATGAGAAAGACACTGGTGCAAAAGAAGAAGAAAAGAACTGCCAAGAACTTGTAAAGAAATTGTAGCAGATGGCACAGGCTAGAGAAGAAGAGCAGGTCAAGAAATGGAAACTGAAGGCTGGAGCAAAATTCTTTGAATAGCCACAGGTCTGGACCTCCTGCCTCATCACTCCCAGTATTGGAAGCCAGACCTGACCCTGATGTCTGAATCTGGCCACCTTAATAATCCAATGTGACAACCTTCAAGTTATTGATCTGATGGAAAATAGAACAAATACACATTTTCAAATGTCAAATTATTCTGTCAGTTAGAAATATGAACCTTCTACAATATATGCCTTTTAGAAGACACTTCAGGAGAAACATTTCTAGATGTGTAGGGTGGTATGGATGTGATTGTACTATAATGGATAATGACCTAGAACTCAGAATAAAGGGCATGTCTCAGCTTACTTTCCTGAGATGGCTATTG
This sequence comes from Megaceryle torquata, assembly GCA_024611175.1. Lineage (NCBI taxonomy): Eukaryota > Metazoa > Chordata > Aves > Coraciiformes > Cerylidae > Megaceryle > Megaceryle torquata. The sequence goes on from JANIJG010025299.1 coordinate 40,337, forward strand.
ATAATATATGTTAACATGGTATATGCTTTTTATTCATTTATGGGAAGCCAAAAGTGATGAAATCACTTTTGTGTCATAGGTGTCATAGGCACAAGAGTCATATTTGTTTAGTGTGCCCTATTTACAATGGATTTTTAAAAGCTGTACCACCTAAATGCCATCATATCAGGATAGAAGAAATTATTCAGATTGTTTCCTGTTCCCAACTTCTGTACTGGGGAATGAAATGCTGTGTTAAAGATGTGTAGTGTGAACAATGTGTGTGGTCATTCATATATTCAATTATTTTTATTGTACAAATGAATTTATTACTGAGATATGTAATAATTTGACTTATTTTGTATTTAAGTATGCATGCTTTGTATCTAGCATATATTTACAGGCGACATGTTTGTACAAGTGTAGCTAGTAGGTTAGAGGGGTTTATTAATCTTGGAATTACTGTGATAGTAAAAACATTGTTTTTTTAGAATTATTTCTATTGTTTAATAGAAATGACAAGGAGATCAGACAATTGGAGATGAATGGAGCAGCACCAAGGACAGTTCCCTTAGAAAAAAACTCAATAAACATCTACAGTTGTAAATCTACCCACTTTTCTTGGCAAAACAACATCGAAGAACTGTTAAAGAATTATAAAATGTTGTAAAGCGGCCTTTTTAGGACTGAAGAGGAATTTTGCACTGTTCTGTTAAAGAATGATGGCTGACTACAAATCAGTTTTTCCTTTGCACTTTCCAACTTAATTTGTAGAAATGGCATATTTGTAACACTGGCTACTTCTTCTACCACTAAACATTAATTTTATTGTAAATCACATGACATGTTATCCAGAGCCTGATAAACCTTGTGCGGTGGGCTGACCCTGGCTGGACACCAGGTGCCCACCAAAGCTGCTCTATCACAATCCTCCTCAACTGGACAAGGAGTCCCACAGAGGGTCACACAAGACCTACCAGCAAACCTGCCCCACTGTGAGCTCTTCTCTCCACCAGTCCACAGGTCCTGCCAGGAGCCTGATCCAGCACAGGTTTTCCAAGGGTCACAGACTCCTTTGGGCACATCCACCTGCTCTGGTGTGAGGGCCCTCCAAGGACTGCAGGTCCATCACGGACCTCCATGGGCTGCAGGAGGACATCTTGCCTTACCATGATCTTCAACATGCGCTGCAGGGGAATCTCTGCTCCAGTGCCCGGAGCACCTCCTCCCCCTCCTTCATCATTGACCTTAGTGTCTGCAGAGTTGTTTCACTCACATATTCTCACTCCTCTCTTTGACTGCTGCTGTCCAGTGTTTGGTATTTTTCCCCTTCTTAAATATGTTGTCACAAAGGTGCTACCATTGTTGCTGATGGGCACAGCTTTGGCCAGCAGCAAGTCCATTTTGGACCCATCTGGCACTGGCTCTATTGGACATGGTGGAAACTTCTACCAGATTCTTAGAGAAGTCACCCCTGAAGCCCCTGCTGCTACCAAAACCTTGCTATGCATACCCAATACACCCAGTAAGGACCAGCTGAGGTAGTGCAAGATCCTGAATTTAACAATGCAGTTAGTTGGAATCACTCAGGAAATACAGCTAAGTTGAAAGGTATTGTAGATTTGTATTAGAGGGCGTATTATTTCCAGAAGATAAGGTGCACTACACGTGCTCCTAATACAGTCTTCTATCAACACCCAGTCTGCTAAAACAGTGAATGGAAGTGACTGATCTACAATTTGCATTCTCTTTTCAGTCCATCAACACAACATTATTAAAACCATTGAGCCAAAACCCATTAGAACAGCACTCACGTATGGAACAATGCACAGGTCTGCTTGTTCCCATTTTTATGCACTGCTATAGGACTATAAATATTCATCGTAATGTAACTGAAAATTATTGAAGTGAGAAAAAAGAGAAACAGGGAAGCCATTTGCTTCAATTCATAAACAGCATCTGTTGGGAAGTTATTCATAGATTGCTTCAGGGCCTGCTGAGCAGTAAGCCCATGGAAAAGGATGCCATTGCAAGCAAATTGGCCAAAACTGCAATGGAGATGCTATTAAACATGATTCACTGACAGCCAGGGAGAATGATCAGGCACTGGGTTGTTTTATGTCTTCTTTTATCACTGGGACACAGAAGTAGCCTCCAGCCAAAGTCTCACACAGTTCAAATTAGAAGAACAACTTTCTAAGTATATTAAGGCCTAACCAGTGGCAAGAGAAAGTTGCATGAAGTGATATTAGAGTGAATACAGTTGTTTATTTGTCCTTACCTGAGGCACATGTAAAATCCCCTTGTGAATCAGGGTGGCAATAACCTTTCCTACTGTACTTTTGGCCAAAAGGTGTTTAAATATCTTATTGTAAAAAGGCAAAAATGCAGCCTGATGGATAAGTAATTAGTAACTTAATAAGCATCCTTTAGCCTCTCATTAAATTTCAAAATACACTTTGGCTGAAAAGTGAAATGATGCCAAAGAAAAGTGTATCTGTGCAAATCCATAGAAGAGAGTAAGTACAAACATGTTCAGGTATGGTTTATTACTGAGAATAAAACACCCAGCTGCCAAATTCTGTTTGTTGATTTATACAGCAAGAGCTACGTTAAGGTAAAACTCTTCAGCACTTCTGAATTCAATGTGAATGGTGCTGAGTTTTCAGCTAACTGGCCCAAATTATCTGGCCCAAAATTTTTACCACTTGTTGGACTTGCAATCAATATGTGGACAAATAATTTTCCCAGCCACATTTGTCCTCTTGTTGCAAATTATTTATACTTTCGAATAACTTCAGCAATTCTTTGATGCTAAGAAACTGAAAGTGGAGTTCCCTTCATACCCAGGATGCTACATAGGCTCACAGCACACAAGGTGAAGTTTTTTCTTATGTACTTGTTCTATTTTCTTGTGTTGTAATTGAGATGAATAGCAAAAGATACGGAGCTATCTGAAATATATCTTTATTTTGCTTGTCTGTACCTATCACTTTTTACTACATCTAAATATCCCTATAAATTCTATTCTCTTTTCACAAAAATCTGGTGAAATATGTGTTCTTCAGCTGCCTAACATGCACAAGGTGAGAGACTTTCAGGTTACTGGTAGGCTTTAAAACATGCCCTTTAAAAATGCCTGAATTTGAAAGCAAACAATATTTTCTCCTAAGAAAACATTAATAATTTCTCATTCTGTATTTACTTTTTGTTGCTGAAGTACAAAGTTGTATTTGACATGAGTGAAGGCCTTTTGCACATTACAAATACTATTTTGTACTATTTTGTTTGCATGCTTTTTTTTTTTCTTTCTTTTTTTTTTTTTTTTTTTTTTTTTTTTTTTTTTTAGGATATTTGTGACTTGCAAATGCATTTTCACAAATTAGGACTGTTTTATGTTAGGGTGAAAAAAAAGTATAATTTATTCACCAGATACCCTGGAATGTGATAACTAGTGGGCATCAGGTACAACTATTCATTAGACTGCTTCTCAGAAAAGTTAAGATAGCTTTAAATTATTCATTTAAAGGTTGACACACTCTCCAGGAACAGTAGTGGGTGTGATACATTTAAGGGGTAACAAATGCTCAAGCACAGAGAAGCCTCCACTCAACCTTTAAATGGAAGAAAAAACATTTTAAGAAGTTTCATCCAAATTTTATTTAAATTACCTTTTGCCATAAAAATGATCCTTTGGAATTAATTTGCATGAAACTATTTGCTAGAACAATTGAGCTTTTACCAATATGGAATGTTACTGAGAAAATGTTTGTTGTCCATAATTTACATATCTGAACACCTACAAGATGTGATGCACAGCTTCAACACTGACCTATTCAAGACGAAGAACTGTACCATACGATTGACTATTCAAATATACGTGGCACTATGAAATCCTAGCAAGCCTAAATCAATGCTTGACAAACAAAACCAGATCTTAACATCACAGATAAATTATTAATTGCATACAATTCACTTCCCCGTTCATCTATCCACACCCAACTTGTGTAATCCTGTTAATTACTTCAACACTCTCATTTTAAACACACTGAGCATGTGGTGGGGGTTCTAGCTCAGGGGCATCCTGCCCTGGAAGCCAGTTCAGGATTTACAGGTAGGTTGCCAGAACAGCCTTCAGCTTGGTTCTGCCATGGTGAGTAAATCCTGTTACTATCCCTGTTCTGTTAAATCAAGTTATAAAATTAAGGGTTCCAGTTCTTGAAGATCTAGTTTCCAAGGAACTACATTTTGGGGTTTTATTTATGCCTGTCCTCTTATACTTCCATCAGAAAACAGCAGAATGCATTTGAACAAAACATTTATACAGATCTCTCTATTCATAACTTCCCTACTCCCCAAGTGAAGATTCAGGTACAGTTCAGGTACAGTTCAACTGGAATTGGCATAAATTTAGCAAATTAAAGTCATTTTAAGCATGATAAAAAAAAATCTTGTTTATGGGGAAAGATAATTAATTTTTCAAAAATGTTACTGCATTTATTAGAGCCATAGGAAGAGCTCCAGTTTGTGCTGAGAACATTTATGGAGATTTCCCTTCCTCTGTTTATTCCTTTATTAAATAAGGGAGATGCCATGGCAACTCCTGTCACACAATTCCATTCCTGTATTGATTTTGCATTATTCAATCTATGTAGGTTTTATTGTGGCCATTGTCTCACATTATGCTGTAGACTCTCCACATCAAACGCATTCATTGTAATCCTCCTGCATTTTGGGATCTACATAGCTTGGGAGAGAAAAACAACCAGCCTCAGGAGCTGGCTTGGGTCTAAGAAGACTTTGCCTGTGAAGACTTTCCCTATGTCTTTTCCTCTCAACTCCCATTTTCTATCATCTCCACCTAAAATACCAACCAGCCTAAAGTCCTGTTATTCATCCAAATGAAACAAACTTATAGTAAGAGCAAAACAAAACCAATATGCCAGTCAGCTTTGAAATAGTCTTGCTTTGGCACATTTCTATGAAAATTCTATGCTCCTCATAGGAGGCTAGTCTTCTAAGCACAAATTATTTTAGAAAAGTTATGTTTCTCAGTATAATTGCAAAATTTGACCACTGTAAACACTTTCAGCCATCCACCACCACAATGGGTTTAGTCCCTTATGCGATACTGTTCATAACCTAAAACAATAAAACCTGGGTCACCTCAGCTTTCTTATTAAGGCCACAAGTGACTAGTGGTATGCCAACAATTTTTCTTCTTGAATATCAAAAAGAACTTATACAACAGTCTATCAAACCACTTAACCGCACAATGCCATGGCATCACTCATGGGTCCATAACCCAGTGAGAGCCTTAAAACACAGGAGCAGTTCAACACCTATATACTCTTGGAGCATGGTCTGCAAGTGTCCCATATAACAACCTAGATACCTAATAAGCACATAAATTATGTGTGCAGCTTGTCTTAATGCCCTTGTTCAACTTGTTCCTGTAAAGAAGCTAGCACTCAAGTTATACATCCAAGTTTATGTCTACAACCCTGCCTCTGTTCTGTGGAGATGGAAGCTTGCTCCTTGTATATGCCAAGTCATTTCAGATGCCCTGTGACCAGCTCCAAGCCTGCCTTAGGAAAAGCAAAGTAAATTAGTTCAGACTTGGACACACATTAATGTAATCCCAGGACTGTGAGTCAGAGACAATACCTCTCACAGCTGGGAATATGGGCACTGCAGACTCTGAGGTAGACAAACCCTTGAAAAGCACACAACTGTTCAGCACTGAGAAACTCTGGAAGATGCCTGGGAAATCCTTTGAGTGAGTTACTTCCCCTAGGAACTAGCACTTTTTTTACCTGTTAAGGTAAAAAAATGCAAAAGAGAAGTGCTGTTCACCACAATGTGAGAGAAAGTTGGGTAACCACTTTTAATGGCATATGGCATGTCCATCTGTTAAGGATATGGCATGTTACACATCTGTTTTCTGGCACTGGCCTGGGAGTAAAAGCTGCTCTGAGCTGCTATCAACACTATCAACTCCCTCCCTAAATAACAAGTGATGGCTTTCCCAGGAAGGGAGCATCGAGCAGCATGCTCAAATCAGCATCCTGAGCCACACCAGTATGAATTACACAAGTCCTTGTGCCTCATACACACAGATTTAATGGGCTGTCAGCAAACTGCAATGAGAGCAGATTTTGCCCACAGAGACATCCACTCCCTATATATGTAGGAAACAGAAGAAAAGAGAATGAAAGAAAAAGAGAACCATTCTGTTGTGAAAGCTTGGTCAACATCAAACTTTCCTGACAAGCCTGACCCAAACTCTTCCAACCAAACAAACTGTAAGTAAAAGCAGTGGTGAAATTGTCTGTACTTTTTTGGGGTTATGGTCATGCTCTGAATTTCAACAGATCTGAATCTTAAAATCCCCCATCTGAGTCTGCAGCATGAGGTGCCTCAGCAGGCAGCTCTATCCATACTTTTACTGAAGACTCAAAAAACCTAAAGGTTCCTTTCCTTAATATTCATTATCCTTCCAGGAAGGAGACTCAAAAGGCACAGGATCAGGTGGTGATTAATTCTTAGGGAAAATCCACTGAGACAACACACAAATTTAACTAATCTCATTAATTTTCACCTTTGGGGTCAACTCTTTCTCATGTGTGATATCAGCTGAGGAAAACTATGAATCAGAAGTCATAGAATCACAGAACTGTTTTGGTCAGAAGACACCTAACTTGGTGTTGTCTGCAAAATTGCTGAGGGTACCCTCGATCCGCTCATCCAGATCACTGACAATGATATTAAAGAGAACTGGCCGCAGTACCAAGCCCTGGGGAACATCACTTTTGACTGGCCACCAATTGAATTTAACTCCATTCACCACAACCCTTTGGACTTGTCCATCCAGACAAATTTTTTGTCCAGTGAAGCATATGCCCATCCAAGTCATCAGCAGCCAGCTTCTCCAGGAGAATTCTGCAGGAAGCAGTGTCAAAAGCGTTAATAAAGTCTAGGTAAACAACATCTACAGCCTTTCCCTCAACCACTAAGTGGGTCACCTTGTCATAGAAGGAGATCAGGTTCGTCAAGCAGGACCTGCTTCTCACAAACCCATGCTGACTGACCAGGGCTTGATCATCTGGTTGTCCTCTGTGTACTGTGAGATGGCACTCAAGATGATCTGCTCCATAACCTTCCCTGACATGGAGGTCAGGCTGACAGTCTTCCTACTAAAACTTATCTACCAGATTTAGAGGCTCTTTAGGATAATAGTTTTACTTATCTCATCATACGTCTAGTTCAAACAATTATGCAAATAGGAACAGAAATGAGAGCTTTATGTAGGCTTTTTGAGCCTTTTTGTTCACTCACCAAAAAATGTAATCAATATCTCTGGGGTAGTTCAGAACATATAATCATAAAATACAGGAACAGACGGTGTTGGCAGGGACAGAAAAAAATCAGAACAAATGACATGGCTTCAGTATGTAACCCAGGAAACAAAAATAACTCATTCACCTGGCATTTTTCAAAGTGATATATGTCAATACAGTTGTTCCCTTGCAGGTTAACTAAATCTATCAAAAATGGATACAGACTAAGACTTGGTAGAACAGTCTCTTTTTATAGCTTTCTTTCCTGAGAAAGTTCAATTTCTATTATAGGAGGCCGGCAGTTAAAGAGAGTCACATATCTCTAGCCTGCTATTCTCCGCCTGTGTTTGATTTTTATAAATTTGTGCCATAGTATAATCAGAGCTTTCAGCACTGGAAACATGCAGTCCCTTTTGCTAACACTTTAAAATTTGAAAAGTCAGCAGCAGGAGGTTAAATCAAAAATTGCTTTCCCTTATTCTCTCATTCAGTGGAAGGAAAAATAATAATAAAAAGAAGCTTTTTGTCAGTCAGAGAAAACAAGCTCTTTAGTCACCAGGAACAGAACCAGTACAAGGGATTTTTAAACAATGGGCTGACAATTGCTTATCCTGAAAGGTGAAAAACGGTATGAGTCTGAACAAAAAGATTCAACTGCTTCTTCACTTCTGCTTGCAAAGAGAATACGAAGCATCATACAGCTTTCCAGCTCTGTTATCATACATAAATATGAAACAGAACATCACATGCCTTTCCATTACTATTATTATGCATAGTTAAAGCTGGACATATGGCACAAGTTAGTGACTGTACAGAAGATATGAGTGGAGGGTTTCCCAAGGCATATGTATGACACTGTTTTCACTACTGCAGGTGGAGATCTCTGTGTTTGCAGACTAAAAGACTGTATGAAAGACAATTCATACAGACCATCCATGTGATAGGCAAGCATGAGTCCATTGTACACTAACAGTGCTTATATTCTGCAACTCTATGAATCCTCATGACCTAAGTGGGAAAAGAATCCTTTGAATATTAAATAATAGTCACAATACAACGTACTCAAGAGAACACTGCCTTTGTCTCAACAAATTTCCTCTTTCACTTAGCTGCAACCAAAGGATACTCAACTTTTCATGGAGGGATAAACCATCTCAGAAACTACTTGGACCCTTCTCCTATCTGATGTTTGGCCAATTCACTGTCATCCCTTTGTCCTCTAAGAACAATAAGTGCAACCTGTGCCTCCAGTGAGCTTTCTGTATAAGTAAAGTAACTTAAAAAACAAAACAAAACAAAACAAAACAAAACCAACCAACCAACCAAACAAAAACAACTACAAAAAAAAAAACCCAACCAAAAACGAGTAGAGGAAAGAGATTGTGAAGGAGAGGGTGGTACCAGCTCTTACAGCCAAGAGCAGTTATAGTTGCCTAGCTCTGTGGCAACCACAAACTCTCTGTTGATTCCAACACCCAGCAAGTGACTGTGTAAGATTCAGGGCAAAAAGCCACCACCAGGCTTTCTGCTGTCATGCTAACAAATCCAAGGCTTGTTAGTTTAATGCTGCCTTTGGTGTGTCTCCACTCCATAACATTCACAGCAGCAACCGCAGCATAGACTTACCCAGGGAGAGGCCAACAGATGTGGTGAGTTGTGCTCACAGCTAGAAGTGCAAAGTGTTTGATCAGCTGCATGTAGATAATTAGTTCCATAATTTAAAAAGTTTCTGTTACTCCTTAACATCCATGCTAAATAGCTACTAGAGAAATGCTTCTCTAAATGCCATCAGAGGAAACTTCCATTCATGGGAATCTTATTTTTGATTCAAGGAAGGACTGAAAACAAAAGATATTTATAAGAATGCTCAGAGGATTCACAGGCAAACATTACATTATTTCTGTAAACTTTAATTTAAAAAAACCCAGTAGATTGATTCCCAAATGTTGTTCAAATGATCGAGTAAGAAGTAAAGTGACAAACATAAAGCTAGGTGATCTACATATTTTTATTGGAAAATTATTTAGACCACAACTCTGAGCTTTGACCGTAGTGAGTATGTGTATGCAATATTGTTTGATCAAAGGAATGGAAATAGTACTTGATTAATTTTTGCAAACCACAGTGTATTTTAAGGATTAATTCTAGCCAGCTTTGTTCACTGGTCAGCTGCTAGTGGACTACAGCTACTTTCTGTTTTTCTAGTTGCAACCAAACATTAATATCCAGAGGGTATTAATGCTCATAGCTCCTTTATACCAGCTCAGACAGAATTTTCTGTATGGGAAAAAAATGTTATCCACTACAAGTCGAACTGTGGTTCCAGTTGGAAAAGAACATATAAGAGCAGCATCTTTTCCTGTGCCCTGTGTCCTTCTCTTATACCAGCTGCCTTATTCTGCTGACTATTACAATAGAAATTATTTTTGTTGTTCTCAGCTCCTGAGAACAACAAGGTAAGAACGGAATGGAAGTTACCTCCTTTGCACCAGCATATAAACTGTTTAATAAGATTTAGTCTTGTGCAGATGCATTAAAGAAGCTGAAGATACTGAAGCATTAATTTGGGCCTAATTTGGCATAGAGCCTTCATCTTTACTGTCAATGCCCATGATGGAAAGTTTGCATCATGACTTTTAGAGTACAGGCTGGAATTTGGAAGTGGGAGAGAATATATTTCTAATTATAAGCATAATGGGGTTTATATTGGATCCTTGAGTGACAAACACAAAACTTTATAAAGATCATACTTGCAGCACAAGAACAATGTTGAAAGCTTACATTTTTGATATTGCATTTTTCTAAGCTCTGCATAGCTTTGCTACACAAAAGCTTGAAAAAAGTTTGAGTGAGACTTCTGGTATTTTTCTACATCCTATTGACAAGAGCACTACTGTTCCTCCCCCTCTCCCCTCCCTCCCCCCGTGCTTTTAATTCAAAGTATGTATCTCTTTTTGGAATATATAGAAAAAACTGATTAAAGCACTACCCAGTGTAGTGTATCTGACATTTAATCAACATTTACCCATTGTACTGGATCTCAGTACCAACAGGGCTTTTGCTGTTTTCAATTCATGCATTTCTATGCATAGCTTTAAAAAAGAAGCACTGCAGCATTTCTTCCAAATGGCTCCGTTTCATGTCCAGTATAAAGCACTGTGATATGAATCTGCTACTTCTGTGCATTTATGTGGAAGAGAACTTTAAAACAGTCAGATTATCAGCCCACTTATGCAAATGAGAATGTCATTATGCAAGACAACAGCAGCCAAGTGTTACATAGCAGAGTTCAGCCTACAGACAAGAAATGGCAAAGAAGGACTCTGGGCTCTATGCTTGCACTCCCTCCTATCTAGTTTTATGAACGTACCTGGTCATTGCCAAAAGTATGACAAATCTCAGGCATGTAAAATGATGTCCAGGAAGGTTTGCTCAACTATAAAGGGGACAGATTTGATCAATCATTGTTGCTGCTGTTCTTTAAATCATTATTCTTACATTACATAAAAGGATCCTAAATCCAAACAAACTATAACACCACTTTGATGTCAGTGAAACTCTGTTCTACAGGAAAGCACTTTGCGGCAAATTTAAGGTATGAACGGGACTATGGACACCAATGGGACAGTAGCAATATCCTTCACTTTTGGAGAGAGTGGTGGCTGCAGATATGCAGAGACTTTGAGTCTCCTGTAAAAATTATTTTGGAAAACAAGGGGAGAAAAAAAATAGGGGATGATCTCATCTCAATCAGGTAAATGATGCTCTGTGGAGCATGTGATTGCTTTATGCTGACAAGTAACCTACAGATACACTCTAAGAAGCAGGGGGATTAAGTGTGCTGTTTGTTTTGCATATACTGATAGATTACCTATGTTATGGACCTTGAAATTTATATTTGGAATGCTTACTTTAAAAGTTTCGTTTGTATATACAGTGTCCTAAGTGCATAGAGAAAATAATACGTGCAAACTCTATACCCTTGTTTAATAATGTAGAATATTCCTGTTAGTTCTGTATCTGTTTCTTGTAATTAAGACATAAGATGTCTTTGTTACAGAAAAATAATAAAGTAACTTCTGCTGTCAAAGTACCCTTATACAGTGCAGCTTTTTGATATAAGGGAGATGCACTGAAGTGTGCTGTGTCAGCAGTGCTCCTACATCATCCTGTGCTGCACCCACTACAAAGTACGACCACAGAGCTTTCTTTCCCATTCTTCCATAAGGCACTATTACACTCTATAAGCAGAAGAAGAGTCTGAAATAACCCATGGAAAATGACTTCCAGAGCAAATCCATAATTATTCTTTCTGAATATTCAGGCAGAACATTTATAAGTAGGAAATCTTTTTCTTACCAGCATTCTTGAACTACGCTCTGGCAACATTTTATCTACAACACTTGGCAGAAGGGACTAGTCTTCAGCATCTGGCATGCAGTTAAATTCTCTCCTTTGCATCTGTACAGAACATATGAAAGTTTAATAAACATATTAGATGACAGAGTTTTCAAGGCCTTAACCTGGCTGCCAACTAATAGTAGTTCTCTTACCTAATGGTCATGAGTGCTTAGAAAGACTATTGTTTTTAAAACATTAATGACATCCCAAGGCTATTACAGCAGCAACCCTATATATTAATATAAATGTTCCAAGGAGTGTAAGCACAGTCAAGCCCTCTTAAAACCAAATAGATTGACTTCATTTGAACTTAAACATATGCTTAGAGCTATGCATACATTTAAATGTTCTGCTGAATGGCATTTTTCTTCAAAGAACAGCCCTGTTAACTTCAGTAAGTATTTATATGATCATGTTCTTCTAAAGTATAAATTTACAATCCATTAATCACAAGCCCAAACCCATGAAATACCATTATAATGAATTTATTTTATGAACTTCTTAATAAAGTTCACCTTTACTCAGTTGTAAGCCTGATCTGTAAGGAATGTTAAGAACATAGGATTGCAATACTTAAAGGGCACTGAATAAGGAACTTCAGAATCTACATCCAAAAATTGGATTTTATCTCCTTTAATTTGCCAGGGTATTTAAAGGAGGTCTTGATGCCATTTCAGATATGGTTTTGCATACAAACAAAGGTACCTGGGAGCAACACATCACTGTTCATTGCTACCAAAACAATGGAAACAGTCTAGAAACACAAAAGCACTTTTCAGCCTTTTTATAAAACACAAGGCCACTTGTCTTCCAAAGTTCACCCTCTGAATTATGCTTAAAAATGTATTTTATTCATATTAAATAAATAAAGAACTTTTGATTGAGAAAATGTTTTCAGTTTTCCTGTGACTGATAGCATCTGTTTATTCTCAGTCTGTGTAGTAAAATCCTTTGAAAGGGCATTGCCATTGTCAGGTGGTCAGTTTAGGAAGGAAAACATTGTTCCTGATGGAGGGAGCAACTAAATCTGACCAGAAAGAGGTTTCAGGGAATACAGCACGTGATGAGTAGGAAGGAGCTGTGCACAGCAGGGCACACAGAGACCAGGATCGCTGTAAGCAGCCACCTGGGCCTTGGGAGTTACAGAAGAGGCCTATGATGGCCCAGAAGGGAAGAGGGAACATCTGCTGAAACTCAGAAAGTCACTCGGCTGGTTTACCTGGACACAAAGACTCACCAGTGATATGGTAGAATGGGAGGCAGGACTTTTGATTAATATTTTGTCTGGTGTAGTCACCTTTAGATTTATATACATACCAAGCTAACATGTCTCCTGAAATAAAACAGCAAAATAGTATGTATGTCAAGTTTCACCTCAGAGCTTATGTGCTGCATATTGTACCAAAGCCTGAGGGATACATACTGGAGTGGGGGAGAGAGGGGAAGGTATACAGAGGCTCTCATCCCTGGGGATCCCGTGCATCCAGTGGAGGAGGGGTGGTTTTCCCTGAAGCATAACTGAGAGCAGACCTGAAATGTGACATACTTTTACCGTGCTGTTTCTTCTGATATGTAAAAAATAAAGGAAAAGACAAGGCGAAGCCAATGAGAAATTCACATTTTGTCTTGGACTTCGGACTGAAAAAAATACATCTCATCTTTTCTACTTATTTTCCTTGATTAGAAAAGGGAAAATATTGTTTTTCCTTTTGAGTGAAAGAATTCCCTTTTTCCTATTTTGTGACCCAGCATTCAGTGGTTATTGCTAATAGCTGTGAGATTTGGAGAGACAGCTGGAAGACCTGGAGGATACCAGCTGACTCATGAAAACTAAAAAGAGAGCAAGAGGGAGAGGAGACAGATGGGTGTGGGATGGGAGCATAACCTCTTTAAGCATCACAGATGCTCCAGAAGAGAATGTGTGTCTGCTGCCTTACATCCAGTTGTGGGGAGACAGAGGAGGCATAAACCAATAATAAATGTAGCAAATGTGGAAGGAGTAATCATGGATATGGGTATCTAGGTTTCTTAAAACCTTTCATAGTTCCTGTGCTAAATTCTGTTCTCACTGCTGTGGATCACTTTGCAGTCTGTGATCAGATTTACGGACCTCATAACATCTGTATGTCAAGATGATATTGCTGGTGAGTTATCTGAGATCTTCAAAGGAGCTTGGGCATTTCAGTTGTTTGAAAAATTAGGTATTTGCATTCTAGGAAGTTCTGCCATTGATTTTCAGGATGCTAAGATTTCATCTACGGCTTCACAACTATCGTAACACAGACTTGCTCTTATGTCTTGGAAAATCAAACTGTTTTCCTGGTCTATATCTAATTCATAGAAACACCTGTTAAATTCCTTGGTAAGAATGTTAACTGTTAAGGTGTTAATCCTTTTGGTATAATATATGAAATCACCTCTAGTGATATTAAAAAAGATGAAGACACGATGGTTAAATAGCTAGAACATTGGTAGATTTTAATATACCTTTCTCCTACTAAAAGTAATATTCCTACTCATCCTCTTATGTTTTAGTAAGTTAAAAGGTAGAATGGAGCAAAGAGAGGAAGTTGTTAGGTCAAAATATTACATAAAGCAGCTAAGCACAGAAAAGAGACTTTCCTTTCTTAAGGAAAGTCAGAAAAAGGAACAAAAGCCTAATAATTTACAAGCCTGCTTCTAAAAACAGACATGGCAAAGTGTTTTCATTGCACTTTAGGCAACATTCCCTACTTTTCATTGAAAAATGAGGGAAAGAAAAGAATACTTTGCTATTGCATCTATCAGCAGTGCTTGCAATATTCATCTATGTGACCCGGCACTGGGAAAAGGAGAAATGAATTAAAGTACTGCTGGAAAAGGAGGGGTAGGAATGTCTGAGTGGGTATTGCACTTTGCTAGGAGCATTGAGCTGTTCATATTGCATTTTCGTTCTGTAGATTGAAATAATTGGCAGGGTGCTCAGAGCAGGTGGATGGTTATTTCTAGCCTAGTCTATTCTAGTCTAGATCAAAACTAATAAATAAAGTGGAAAATGCACTCAGCCTCTGGGTCCTTAGATTGGCTTTGGTTTTATTACATATGTACTACCTGCAGCCTCAACTATTTGCTTAGTTTTGGTATGTAATAAATTGCTATTTTCATTTATGGCTGTAAGCATGACAGAAATCATTACATCATACTGTATATGAAGAAAACTTTTTTAATTTTACCTTGCTTCAGTGACTATGTTGGCTATTGTGCAGCATAATCATCTCATTACCAGCCGTTGCACTTTGGAACTGGCAAAGCAGAACTGCCCTTTAAAATGGAATCAAGATCTTCAACAACTGTTTTCAACATCTGAGGCAAGTCTGATTTTGTCTGATTTTCTTTCTCAAGACCTGCCCCTCTTGCTATGAGTATTGCTCAGTTGAACAGCTCTATCGCTAGACTTTGAAGAAAGGCATGCAAGAGCATCTGGGCAGGACTTAGCACTGAGTGCCTCTGAGACAAAGAGTGAAAAATGTCACCGGCTGGATCCCAGACTGCTGACAACGCAGGCAGCGGCTGGGGGAGCGAACAGAAGCAATTCAATAAATAATACACAGTCCCTAAAGTGATGTATGCTGAAGTTAGAAAGAAAGGAAAAAAGCAATCAGGAAATGTGTTTACCATGGTTGCTAACATGATTCCAACTCATCATGAAAAAGAGAAAAACTCTCATTTAATATATAGCGGTGAAAAGTGTCATTCTCATTTGGCTGTCATATGAAGTCTATTAATAATACTTTCTACTACATAGCTTATCTAAATGGCTTTAGCTGCTTTTTAAAGCTGATACTATTTGCCCATCAAAAGGACTGCTGAACTGAGGTCAGGAGATGCAGCATTTCTAAGATTGCAGACCCTGGTTCCTGAACAATCAATGTGAAATGATTCTATTGTGTCTGTGCTGCAGGATGTATTCTGGCTTTGGGAGTGGATTTAGGCAAAGTATATATATATATATATGGGATTGTTATACTTTCTAGCACAGGTAAGTTGAAGATGTATGCATTCATCTCAGGAAGATACGGATTTGAAACCTGAAGGGAACTGGACTTGAGTTCACTGGTGCTCCTTCCAGACAGACCACGGGAATGAGCAAATGCTCAGATCCCCACCAGGTCTCTCCCTCTCTAGAGAGCTCCACACATGGACACACAGTGTGGCCATCAATTATGAAGAACAAGTCTGATCTAGAGAGTGGGATTTAACTAGTATAGACAGATGATATAAGACCTTGAAAAATATTCCATTAGGAAGAAAAAAAAATAGCCCTTTTAGTTAGATTTATCCTATATAAAACACACCTGCCCTTCAAAGGCACAGAATTTTTGTGGCAGAAGGAAGAGTGACCAAGGAAGCTGACATTTTCATTAGATGGAGAAATAACACATTATGATGCTCTTGTCTAGTCTACGGGTCCTGGATTTTCTCTTTTTAAATGGCCATATAAATCTAGTGGCAAAAGCAGGCAGTTTGTCAATGAATGAATAACCACCAGAGCAGTGCACCATCTCACCATCCTTCAGCAGCTATTACACCTGAGAAGTATTTTTCGTCAGAAACTGACAAATACGTAGAGGCTGATGCTTTCCAAATAAACTCAGGGAAGCTTTCCCCCTTCATTTTTAAATTAACAACCTAATATTCCAACAGAGTTTTTTCAAAGGTTAAAGATTTGCCCTTAAAAATGTCTCTATATTGTAACTCTGTTAAATCGTGCATGCCAAAAAGTTGCTGTCAATTCCTACTACACATTGTTGCTTCTCACTCACTAAGAACCTCTGAAAGTATCGTATGTACAAGCCCAGCCAAAAGATCACAATATTGTAGACTACTTACGTGATTCCAAAATCATTATGTGACTACCCTGAAGTAAGTTTTCATGTCATTCAAAATGCTAAAACCAAAAAAAGGAAAGAATGACACACTTTGAGCTTTCATTTTATACACTTCACACCTTCACAAACCACATGAGAAAAGACAACATTTCCCATCACAGAAGGTCATGATCTCTAGAAACCAACCCAACCTAAACCAACACAGAAAGCCCAGAAATCTTTTTTATTTCTAAATAAGCTTGAATCACAAACATATCTTTCAGGCAACAGCTCTCCTTAACTGAAGCTGGAATTCCAGGTAACATATCAGGATAAAATGAAAATCAACATTTTTTTTTAACCCTGGTCTTCTGGGTCATGAGCTCAAACCACGTTTTTGAGATTGAGCAATAAAAAACACTTTTGAAGGCTGAAAGATTCAGCAAGAATCAAACATGAAACGTGCATCTGGAAGTTTTAGAGACTTAAGAGGTTTTTAACCCACTCAACATGAGGTATCTAACTTGAGTGTCATGAATCAACTGGGAGCCCTTAACATTTTTTTTTCAATAACCAGAGAGGAAGGTTGGGCTTCCAGATTTGGGGGCTCTAAGTAGCATTTTGCTGAGATGCCCAAGGCAGCCTGAGAGGGGTGGTGTGAACAACCCTTTGCTACATAGTAGAGAATCCTCGTTTTGTAATGGAACTGGAACAAATCTTGGCACAAACTGGTTTGCACCCATTGTCCTGAGTTTCTAAAGAACTCTGACACTGTCAGGTTGGTTCTCAGCACACAGTGCCACTCTTCCCAGGGTTAATGACACAGGCTGTACTTGCAAGCACTTCTAGGAGCCACAGTTTTACCTATGCTTACCCCAGTGGCAAGCTGCATAGTCTGTCATATATCACAGGGTCAGGATAAAAGCAACAAATTGGTGAGACAGCCACCAATTTCAGTCCTGATGGAGATATATATGCAGATCCTTCCTAGCTATATATACAAACATGACCTCACACTACATTCTTAAAGATAATTTACAGTGTGGCAGTTGATGCCATGGAGGCTAGGCATTGAATACAGTACTCTTTAAAGACTTGGCAACTTACCAAAATGGTAGATTTTTGAAAACAGTATCAGCTTCATTTCCCTTTCTGCCCCATGCAAAAAAGCTGTAAAGTGTTAGAATTTTTTTCCTGTAATTTGCTCAATTGCTTAATTTGGTTGATGCAGATGGTTGAGCACAGGAGAAAGCAATGAAAGACAGACCATTATCTTTATTTGTTAGCATATTTTTATTTTGTATAAATACTTGGGTTTGATTTTATTCAGGTACTTACAATAGGGAATATTTTTCAAAAGCAAACAGTTTTTACTAACAAAAGACTTGTCATCAGAAGTTTCACTCCCCAAATGTAAAGAGGAACTGACTTAACCAGCAAAATATTACAGGAATCTAAGTGAAATTGTAAGCAAGAGACTGACTGCAAAATGAGAAATGTGTTGGAGAGTGCTACTCCTTTTGGTCCCAGCAGCTGAGAAGTCGCTGCTCTCATTTTGGTTTGACACTTTTTCCAGCATGTGAAATAGCAAACTAATACTTTACTTGTTAAGCTGATCTCAGTGTCTGAGATTGGCCACTTTTACTGAACTACAAGATTCACTTTGTAAAGCAGTTGTTCTTTTGGTCCTTCATCTAGGAAGAATATAGAGCACAGTGAATTACGCCTATGGTGATAACAGGCATTTGGCTTTCAGATTTTGATTGTGTCATTTAAAAATTGTGGAAAGATTGTTACTCAGAAATAAGGTCTTGATAAATGTTATACTAGAAGAGTTAGAAGCAGTGTGGGGAAAAGGACGTTTATATCAATTGGCTTAATTATTGATTGAAGAGAATGCTTTTGTTCTAGGAATATCAGTATTGTAGGATGATGGTTCTAAAGTAAATGCATGTACTTTCCTGTTCACTGTGGCATTGCTTTAATTTCACAACTCAGTAGCCCAGGCATCACCTGAGTTCCTAAAGAATTGAATAATTGATCCATAATTAATGGAGGCACAAAGCAGGAAAACAGTAGCAGGATACTAGTTAATACAACAGTCAACTATGTGGAATGAGGCTGTGTACCTGTCTAACTTTGTGAAATTGTTTTATGAACCTCTATTAGATGTACATGGCCACATGCTGAAAGACACTTTTAAGAGCACAAGTTATCTGAGGAAATGTTGTGCACATACACCAAACTACTTTCTATGAAGAATAAACTAAGAAGGTCAGAAAATGCACAGGGAGTTGCATGCATCATGATTCAAATTCACTCCATGGCAGTAGTAATCATGAGCTTTTCTTTGTACAGATGAAATGAACTGGTGACACTTTCACATTGAATCACACACAAAATATCTCAAAGTTTTTATGAAAAAAGAGAATTTCAGAATAGAGGCTTCCACCCCGACCTTATCTTTTCCCCAAAGTTTGATTTACACTGTCAAAAGAGCAAAAGCTTTGTTACCTGGCCTCTGGGCATGCTTTAGCATTACAAGTAACCTTCCTTGCTTCCTGGGCTTGTGGAGGAGAGGACCTCCTTGCTTACACCAGACCACTGTGGCACAAAAGATCCATCTAAAGGCTTCCCATATTCTGGATTTTCCCTGTCACCATCTTCATGCCAGCAGTACGCACCCACATGCATATGTGCTCCATGAGTATGGGCATGTACTCTGCAATTAGCTCAAGTGTAAAAGACTCAGGTTACCATAACAGCCAGCTCTCAGATATGAACAGATGGCATTTATAAATGCACAGAAACTAGAAGGTAATCCTCTAAAGTATGTTTATTTCTGTAAGCCTTTCAGAATCATATGAAAATGATAGTGAGTATTAATCCATTGATCTGCTGAACGAGAGCAACAGAGCAATCTGGCTTGTCTGAGTATCTTTGACTCTTATTGTGACTTTTCACAAATGAAAACATGTATAGAAATCTATATAGATAGGTCATCAGCTAAGTCTACACTACTTGTTCTACAACACTGGCTGCTGACCTGATAGCTATCATTCAGCCCCAAGATGGTCTCAAGTCTTATTTCTTTAATCATGATTGAAATGCTTACAATACGAGGAACCTGAGACCTGCATGGGGATCTCCCCATACTGCAAGGCACCAACATCTCCTGCATTATTGCTATATACTTTGGAAATCAGCTAGCAATGTGCAAACAGATAACACAAATTAATTAAGAGTCACACACTTTAGAGAATAGATGAAAATCAAGAGTACTGTCCAGCTTGAAGAACTGTGAATCTCTGAAAGCCTCAAACTGAGAGCAGTTTGCTGAATTGGATTCTAAAATAAAGACTCAATTTCCTATGTACAGCAGATGGAACTAAATGACAGAATGTGGATAAATATAGAGGACTAAAAAATATAATATCTATTTGAAGCAAATAAATCACCATGCTTTTACACATCCAAGGAAAGGTACCCACCAGAAGGGGCTGACCAGCATTAGCAAGCTCCTTCTCCTAAGTTCATGATGCATCCCCTCATTAAAAAAGGCAAGTTGTTAGGCACTTGTCAAGCATCTGCATAAAGAATACTCCTAAGACACCTGGTCTGTGGCCATGAGCGTTAGGATCACTTACATGAAAAGCAGAGCACTTGAGACAGGCATCTCTCCTGCTCATTGACTGCTGCTAAAGCTGGATCACAAATATGTGTAAAATGAGAGCTATTTTGAAATGAGTTGGTGAGCATGTCAGCTAGAACATGTTGGGAGTAATGGTAGTGCACTTGCCTGGATTTACAGTTGTGTGGTTCCTAACTGACCTGATGATTCAGTGAAGAAAAGTACCCCCACAACAGCCAAAGGCACTTTGCCTTTTCCTACTCTAAAAGTCTACATAAAATTTATCTTCAGGCTTCCTGAAAACTGGTTGGTTAAAGGTTGGACTTCTTTTTCATGCTTTCTGTTGATGCTAAATTTCAACAGTAGACAGAATCTAAATGCAATCTAACTTCAGAATGAATCTGCCTTATTTAAAAGAATGTGCCAGCACTTGTCCATTCAACTGAGGCATAAAGATGCAAAGTAATTAACATAAACACAAGTATCATCTACATTATGGAGATGGATTCCTGTCAGGTGGGTGTACACTGTTTCAGTGTGGATAGCCAGATGCTCTAGTCATTCTTTTAAAGGACCTAGAATATTTATAATGATTAATCACATTTCTAAAGCAGTAATGTATGATACCATCTGTTTAATTAAATCTCATACTTCCAGACATACGCCAGTCAGCTCACAGGGGTCAAACATTAATTCCCCTCTTTTTACATCAGGGAACAATTGGCTTACACCATTATGCTTTTTATTCAGTCCTTCTGGGTTTAGGAACCAACCACATTAGAGATATGACTGACAGTGAGACAGGAGGCAAAATTATTTTAAAATGTAGAGATCTAACCTCAGATCTTGCCTTCTTTATAATTACTCTACAATTTTTAAGCACCCAATACTTTGCTTTTGAGACAGCTGTAAGTATCCTACTCTAAAGTGAACTAAAAGATTAAACTCAACAGGTTATGAAAAAACTAAACTGCTCTAGAAACATTTGCTCGCTTCTTCACGTGCTTGAGTTCACATGCCCAGAGGCTTCTGTTTCATTCAGTGTAAAAAATCCCATTTTGACAGAGCTGTATATATGACTTGATCTTGCCCATTGCATAAGATTTGTCACTATGAGTTTTGGGTTGTCTTATATATGCCTAAAGCCTTTTTCACCCATTTCCTTGTACTGATTAAGCTAGTGGCTAAAAATGCTTAAAAAAAAAAAAAAAAAGAAAAAAAAGAAAAAGAAAAAGTAGCCTGGGGATTTTGAAGATTATCATCTCCTACTTGCATTCTGTAGAGATACTGAAGTATCTGGATTTAAAGTATTACATTTAATGCAAACTACTAAAGCATGCTCTATATTTCAGATTGAACTTCAAATACAACAATTCATACAGTAAGATTTGCACTTTATTGGCATTGTTACTGTGGGGTTTTTTGTTTATTTGTTTTAATAGAGGAGTTGTTGAACTGACAAAATCCTCCATGATGCATTATCTCAGGAGCATTCCTGCCCTCCATACCATACAGGCTGTTTTGAGTCACACCTGCTGCCTTTCATGAGGAATGTGCTAACCTTATTGTCCAGCTAGAACAAGTGATCACTTCAGTTGCCCTTTTTCTCCAAAGTGAGACAGATTGTTCTAAAACATAATTATTTCTTCAAAGAATGCCTGATCCTAGAGCACATCAGGTTTCTCACACAGAGTAGCTGCTGAATCTTATATGTTTACAGAAAAAAAAGGATTTTTTTCAATACTGTCTACTTTCTATCAAGATACATCCATTTCTTACCCAGATAGCACTCACAAACTGGCCTAGTTGCCTGAAGAAGAATTACTGCCTTTACTTGTATTTATGAACATGATGGTTGGTTTATGTTAGAGTGAAATTAAGCAGATTTATTACCTAGCTATTTTAGTCAAATCTTCATACTATTCAGTGCTTGGCCATTTTGTTAAACCTTTCTTGAATGTAAACCTTAAATTCAAACTGTTTATTGAAGGAAAATGACAACAGGTGATAAATTCTTGTTTGGTGCTTACTGGCAACTAATTTTCTTGTCTTCATTCATCTAAACCTATTTCATTTCTTGTGCCTTTTCAAATTTTATTTGGTTATGTCATTATTTATGAGAATAGCCTTTCCTACAACAGGTCTGACACTTCTATCCAACAATGGCCAGATTCAGAAGACAAGGTAGGAAAACACTCCTGGGGAAGTGTCTTGGAATCATCTGAACACTAGCCTTTTCACTGGCTGTCAGCACTAGGCAATCAGTACCATCATTGCTTACAACTTCTGCAACATTAATCTTGAGAAATATTCCTTTTGCACACAAGTGAACTATTATGTGAATCTCTTTAAAAGTATTTCTAAAAGTCACCCTAAGTGAGATGTGCAGCTGTCTAAAAATATCTGCAAGGCTGAACAGTCCCTCAGTCAGACCCTCAAGCCCTGTTCTTATATCTACAATTGCGTCTGAACTTGCAATAGCTGCACTAGCTCCATGCTGGCAGGAGAATGTGTTTAACATCACAGTGTGCAGGTTGAAGCTCTATATGGGGCAGAATAGGAAAGATCCTAATAAGGCTTTGAAGCCAGAGGTCCTAAGAACCTCCCAAGATGCACAGAGGTGGCAGCACTCTTTGTTGATGCAAGTATCACCATTAGCACAGTTTCATTCTTTTCCATCATTTGAAATTTAACATTGTGACAGACTCTTGAGCCTTGGCAAGGAAATGCATTCAGCTAATCCTCACTGTCACAGGAGAGGATTCTTCATGGCAGAAGAAATCTCATATGTGCTTTGGACACTGGATGAGCAGGAGAATTTAGAAACTATCAGATCATACAGATTAATGGATCTGAATGACAGAAGAAGATCCTGTCAAAATGTAGTTGGATTTGCTCCCACCTGTAGGTTCCAGTTTTGATTGATTGTTTCCAAAGGGGACATCCAGTCCTGTTGGATATTTTTACAGAAACAAGGAGCTTGCATATGGATCTTGTAATCATTGCTTCCTGTACCATCTGCTTGGCAAATATCCCTTTGCATAAAGGTATCTCTTTAAATAATTCCCACTATTAATATTTTAATAATAGAAACAGTTATTGCAGAAAAAAAAAATTGTCTATGATTAATTTTTCAAATCCACCCAAAGGTCAATAGATAAAACAAGTATGTACAATTAATTGTTTAGTCACAAATCTTGGATTGAAAACTGCGTGTGCCAAGGTGTAAGACCTTACACTTAGTATAATCCCAAGTCTGATAGACTGCTTCAGACAAGGATAAAGTAGAATCATCGATCTTACTGAAGCATCACAGATTGATGATTACTTCAGCTGAAATGCAGGACTACACTGAACACAACTTGGTCTGCTAAAGCAATGTCTGTTCTGAACCAAAATGTTTTATTAAGCAGGTAATTTTTAGAGCTAACTTCAGAAACATTACAAACTGAGGTCAGAAAAAAACCTGCTTTCAGTTTCTCTGGAACCAAGATTTAAGCCCAAGTAATCAGTCAGTCTTGAGCTTCTCACATATGACTCTTACAGTTGGGTGTTCTGTCTATAAACAATAACCAATATAGATATATATTAAATGAAATCAAATATATTTATCATAATATGAAATTTTGGAACATTACAGGGCTTGTAATCTCTCTGACACATCTGAGCTGGCACCTTATTCTGTTTCTTCTTGAACAGATGGTGACATTACAGTCACCACAAACACTGAAGAAAAATTACAAGAAAAAAATAAATACTTTTACACACAGAATTTAGAGCTTGTGTGATGAAAAACATGGTTGATGGAGTCTAACACTCCATTTTGAAGCCTGTCCATATTTAAAACCTAAATCCCAGGCAGAGTAGACAGCTTCAGAGCCTAGTAATCCAAATACCAATGAGTTATTGGAAGCAGGTGAAAGTAAAAATCCCTAAAAAGTTTTGCTAACAGATTTAAGTTTTCATAATTTCCCTTCCTAACATTTACTGAATTTTAGAGTCCTCCTATAAGGAGAGATTAAAATAGCATCTGGATGAGATTAGAGCCAGATCATTTTATTGTCTTTAAGTTTCTGCCAGGAAAGGCACTGGAGCAAGAAAACCTTTCCACAATCTCATGTAGATCCACAGAAATAAAATCCTTTAGAAGGAAACAACGTAACCCCTGATCTGAAAGACGAACCTTTATGGATTATAAATTTGGAAATTTGTCTAATGGATGCTCAAGTCCCTAAACTGTCAGTGTAAACCACTGCACTGTGCCCCACATGACAGGAGGGGTTGTGTTCTGCCTGACCAAGAGATCATTGCTCCCAGCTTTTCACCTACCACATGGATGACAGATGTCACCACTGTGGGGAAAACTGGATGGCTTGTGAGAAACCATCAGACTCAGTAGTTTTCTGTTCAGTCTATTAGATAACCTGAGATTGGTTCACTTAATGCATAGATTTGGAAATTAGTTTTAGGATTTTTTCATAAGATGTTTTGGTAGTTATCCGGTAAACAAGAAAACACGTGTCAACCAGGATTAGGAAGAGAGCTGAAAGATCTAGTTGCACTTGCAATGCAATCCCATAGTTGACTGTTGAAGCCTCTACTGACTGGTTTGGACTTGAACACACACTGACCTACAACTATCTGTGTTGTCCTACCCACTGAGAAAACTCCCAGACTGGTGGCTCCCGCTTAGCTGAGCTCTGAAGCTGAACAGATATTTGCTTTCATTTTTACCAACAGATAGTCCAATTTGATTTAGCTGTTAGAGTTGACATTACTGTCCCCAGCTATGCCTTGGCTGGGCAGGTGGAATGGTTAGCTGTGACAACTAGAATACAACCACTCATGGGCCCACAGTCAAATATTTTTGCAGCGATTAGTTTTGAATGCTCTATGGTATTGGTGAAAGGAAAGGATTTAATATGTAAAGTCTACTATTATATAAAATAGCAATTCTACTCTGTACCTCATCAAGGCTGAAACTCACAGGTAAAATAATTGCAATGTCTTTCAGATCAAGAACCATTCAAAACAATAATGATAAGCATAATGGGAAATACATAATAGGGAAGTATTAGGGAATATAAGTAAATGAAATAAAATGCCTCAGGGCTGAAAAGCAGTAAGAGAAAATCTGAGGTAAACAATTATAGCACCAGATTACAATACACAGTTGATCAGGTGATGGCCAGAAAAAAGAAAAATGCTGTGTAAGAAAAAGCCCTATTTATTACTGTTCCACAGCTAAAGCAGTGCTTTCATCCCTCAATAACAGCTTAAAACAATTGCTAGCAGAGCTTTCTGCATCTGGAAGGATTACCCAGCTCTTACACAATTCCTGTTACTCAAGTGCATTTCTGAGGGATGTGGTTCATAAACTTAAAAGGGATTGGTAGTATTTTGGGGATTGCTTTAATGTAAAATTCACTGCTAACATGATTACATTCTGATTATCTGCTAAAGGAAAGTCTGAGTTACCCAACAAAAGTACAGTGTGCTTACGGTTCAAGGCTCCAAGGAAGGTTGTAGTAGCTATTGGACCTGGAGGGAATTAGATGCATTTACCAGCTCTGGAAAGTTTCCAGGCTTTATCACTGAAGGCTGTTGGAAGCGCTCCTAAGAGCATCTGGAACTTATAACAATATTATCCAAAGGTTTGTTGTAGTTCATGATCCTTGGGCAATTTCCAAAGAACCTGGGCAATTTCACAGTTATTAGAAAGCAATGCAAAAGCCAGTGGCTGAAATTCATTTCCCTTAAATTGCAGGATTAAAAATCTCAAGAAAGAGTCAAAGTAGTATGAACTTGGCATACAACAAAATTGAGAGGTTCACTTGTGAACTGCTATGACTGTGTTTCACACAAACCTGGTTCCATTAGAATGAAGTTGGCGTCATCAAGCCTTATGCACCTGCCTCCTGTCCTTCCACAGTGAATTTCTGTGGGGTGTTTCACATTCTACTTCTAACAAATAATAGGAGAAAATCCTATCTAATAACACATTTTAAGAACTTGTATGCAATATCTTCAAATCAATACAACTGCAGTGGTTCAACAGCCCTCAGGACACACTATGAAGCTATTATCACAAACTGTGGGATCTTATTTCAGTTCCACTTGGACAGATAGCAATAATTCCTATTTTGTGTTATAAAAATATACTATTTAACAGTGATTTTTATGGCAGAGATGATTTAGATGGACAGGGGGACACAGTAAATTTGTAAAAATACCATGGTGGCTCACCTGATAGGAAAACTATGCAGTAACCCCTTCTTAACACTGCTTTTCAATGCAGAAGAGGTTCAAGATTTTAAAATAAATAAATAAATAAATAAATAAAAAAAAAAAATTCAGACAGACATTCATATTACCAAATACCCTGGATGACTATTGATGGAAACTGAGATAGAAGGCAGCAGTATACTTAGAGACTTAGAGTCAGTTTTTTTAATGCTTTTGAGATGATATCCCTGAATTCCTAAAACCTGATTAGACATAATCTAGTACTACAGTCTGACCTGTATCTTAGTAGCTACACAATACCTATTTTTTGCTAAGCTGCAGAGAATTGATGTAAAGTGCTGCTCTAAATAATTATCCTCTTGGCTGCACTTACAAGTAAGAGTTGTCCAAGGGTTATTCAGAGAGGTAGATGCAGTTACCTACAAAGAACCTAGAAATGTATATAGATATAAATACCAGGAAATGCACCTAAGCTAGATAAGTGCTTCCTCCCTTAAATCAGTCTATGGTTCTGATATTTCTCTGTGTAGGCAAGACTGAGAATTTCTGTCTTGTCCCATCTGAAGAATGTCTACATGTGATAAAAATCCTCCTCCCAATTAACATCTTAGAGATTTCACTCATACTGCCCCTTCCTTTCCTAAATAAAGCAAGTTTAGAACTAAAAGAAACACTGCCCTCTTCCTACAATTAGGAAAGTTGGCTCTCTGAACCTTTATAAGCTCCAGGGACTGCATTATACTATTACTTACCTAGGAGAATGGACTAAACAAGGACATAAGGTCTTTGAAGCATGATTAATTTACAGAGGCCTTCCCACTATAATATAAACTGTTATCCAGAAAGATAAGCACAAATCTTGATTTATTTTTTTGATACAAGAATGACAGCAGCAGTAGGAACAGTGGTTATTTGAGCTACTATATCTGTATAGGTCTTGCTGATAGCAGAAAGGTCACAAGGCTGTACCTCTTCAAACCATTCTGCAGTAATAGGGCACTTTTTTATAGTACCAGATGATTTTGACCAAGTAAGTTCCTTTGTACAGAAAGATTGGGAGGTGACACCTTTGCATCTCAATTGTCTGGACTTTGTTCAAATTCAGCTCACATGATGTTCTCCTGTTCAGTATTCAGTCCCAACACCCCAACCTGTCATGGTCTTGTCTTCCATTTTTCTTCACTGTCCCTGTGAGCTATAGTTGACAACTTGCTTATTCAAGCCTTGAGTAACATGGAACAGCAATGAAATCATCAGAGATTGTATCCTTTTTTTTGCTGCACAATGTCTGGCTCAAATGTCTGGTTGGTAGATCTGCAGAAAACCTGCTAAACAATTCCCCTTCCTGCTCTCCAGTTCCAGACAGATTTTAGAAATGTTGTACCAAAGCATCCAATTTCTGCTCTTGTCTTACCTGCCACGTCTCTACTCTACAGAAATCCCTGAATATGTTACTGCTGTGGAACTTCACTTTACTTCTCAGAGGCATCTTTCTGTTAGATCTCTGATAGCTGTCAGAATTTATTGCTTTCCTGCCTGACATTTGCATGGGTCTTCCATCAAATATTGCTTTCCACAGCGATCCAGCTGTCCGGATAAGTGAAAATCTCCTTTTTTTTCAGCTCTTTTCCTGCAAACATTACTCTTATGTCTTTCTATATTCCTCCCACCTTCATCAGCTTTGATTTGGAACTACATGCACACAGCCTGTGTACACAAAGACAAAAATGCTATAGAAGCAACTGAAGAAATGTAGGTGTACTCGGAGTTAGACTCGGAAATGTAATGTCTACTTTAGCATTGCTATTTTATGCATCATTGTTAATGTCACCGTTGGATCTGTGTCTTCTAGAAGATGGAAATGCTGAATTTCTTGCATGCAGTATTGTCCCAGAAATGCCATCACTTAAGTTTCACAAGTAATACAAGTCTACATCAAACTGGTGAACATGCAAGAACATTCAGTCATTTTCTTTCTAAGAATGAGTGACATTTTAACACTCAACAACTTTAACGGAAGACAGTGCATCTGGCTCTGTTCTCTACCAAATGAATTGAATGCTCTCTGTAAAACTGGATAATAAATACAGTGATTATGTTACCAGTATAAATTGATAAACTGTAAACGATCGCCTTCATTCCCATTTATTTAGGAAACTTTGCTTTGTAGTTATAAACACAGAGTAATAAATTAAAGACTTTACAAATATACATTCTAGCCTTCTTCCAGCTTTAACTCTATGGTAGCTTAAATGTTTCAAGTATCAGTTCTGATGTAAAGTTTCACAAGAATGAAGAATTTAAGACTTTGGATATTTGTCCAGATCCAGAGAGTCTCCACTTACCTGGATGAAATAAGATTGCTATCCTAAACTTTAACAGCCATTCTCAACAACAGATAACCAGACCAACTAAACAGAAACAGCAAAATACTCAGACAAGCTTCAAAGGACAATACTAACAAGTCTTACATACAGAATAGGCCTGATTGAATTTTTAGTTTTGATATTAAATTCTATTAAACATGTTGATGAAAACTGTTGATGTGTCCCTGAAGTTTCCTTTCCCTTTCATTTGCCATGTAATCCAAACTATGATAGACCTTACAAATGTCAGCTGACTCAGGAAAGATGAGAAAGAGGGGTACAAGGCTCCTTACATTGGTTCACTGAAGAGAAAACACCTACTTTGCAGACAGACGTGAAACAAGATAGGCTTGGTGACTTTTAGACACTTCCTGACTACTTTTCTCTCCTACTCAAGTGACCATGAAAAAGAACTTTAATGGAAATTTTAAGCCTCTCTACGTTACAGTTAGCATCGTGACTTTCCCTCTGTTGTTGGTTATATTTTGTCTGAAAGTTTGACTTCTTGTTTGTATTTTTCGTAACAGCTAGGAATCCAAAGAATGCACCAAGTGCAAGCTGAAACAGGGGAAGTTGCACCTCAACATGAGGAAAAACTTCTTCACTGTGAGAGTGACAGAGCACTGGAGCAGGCAGCCCAGAGAGGTTGTGGAGTCTCCTCTGGACACTTTCAAGACCCGCCTGGATCTGTTCCTGTATGGCCTGCCCTGGGTGTTCCTGCGCTGGCAGAGGGGTTGGACTTGATGATCTCCAGAGGTCCCTTCCAACCCCTACCAGGATATGATTCTATGATTCTAAGCATAAAATGAAAATTCACAACTATATCTTTCCTCTAATCGCTTTGATGATACAATTTCTGTGATGCTAAGGTCTTTCATACTTCAATGCTTTTTCTTTTCAGGTGGTCAACTCCTCAATTCTGTTTTCTCTCCCCTTTTCTAATAATTATGCAGATGCCTTTGCAGCTTCCATGTGTACATCTGCTGGCTAACTGTTCCTCTAATCCTTTTGACAGCTAAATACTTCTGCTCCTGCAGACTTCACATTCATGTGTGAGACAAGTTTTGAAAACCCTGAGGTTCAGAATGTCCATAGGCCCTTCAAATGGAGAGAGGAATGCAGGAGGTTGGTAACACCACATGAATTATTCTAGACTAGTTCACCAGTATTTACAAAGATGTACAACAACAAAATATGCCATTGTGGCCTTGTAAGTGTCACAAAGGTCTATGTGTGCTCAAATTAATGTCAGACATCCTATTGGAGTCAGCTGGAAAAGCATTAGACCTTAATAATTGGATGGAAACTCCCTGTAGCCTAGTTCAGCTCCTAAGCTAGGATGCTCTTTTCAAGTCTTTAGTTAAAGCTGAAATGTTTTTGCATTTGACTTTGCATCTGAGCCTGGAATATTTTATTACTGCTGAGTCATTCTGATGCATTTTTCTGAGATGCCTCAGGACAGTCTTTGAATGGCTGATAAGAAGTTAATTCCTATGCATTTGGTGGCAGTAAAAAAGCAAACTGGCATGGACCATGTTGATCTTATTTGTCATGTCCCAGTGAAATGACAACCCTCAAAGACATAGACTTCACATTCCTTACTTAAATGTCTATGTCCTATTGGAGATAAAGGAGAAGAACCACCTTAGCAAAATATACCTTTGAAGATTGTATTTTCATAGGCTACTGCTCACTAATTCCACGTAGAATACCTGGAGGAAGCTGGAACTGAAAGGTAACAGAAGTACAAAGAAATAGATATTATTGGAAGAGGGGGAGAAGGAAAGAGGTCATAGAAATGCTATAAGCTGTTTTCAAATTAGTGAAAGAAAAAAAAAAAAATAAGGAAAGACAAAATTCTAAGCTAGGCTTAGAACAAACCTAAGTGGTGCTTCCTGCAACAGGAATGTGGTCAGTGAAACCTTTTGTCAAAGAGTATTGCAGATGCTAGTGTGGAGTGGTTTGAGGGAAGACAAGAAAGTTCATGGATTCAAACTCCCTTGATGTTTACTGGAAACTTAGTACTTATACTGAGAATGGCTGGAGTCTGGCAAGAGTTTAGAGAGAAGAATCACATATAGGCCCCTTCAACTCCTCCCCAGCTATTGGTTTTTGACAACTGTCCGGGACAAGATATTGGCCTAGATTGTCCTTTAGTTTGACTCAGAACTCATTTTTATGGCAAGAGGTGGGGGATATAGCCCCAAAGGAAAGTGGTAAAAATACACCAAGATATAGGTGGGCAGGAAAAAGTCACAATTCTGCTTTCCTTCTGTTTAAAGAGGGTATAAATAGGTAAGTTGGAGTGAGTGTATATATCTGACAGACGTGTATGCAATGGATGTCAGCACTTCATGCACCTATCTTACTCAACAGAACGTGCAGTGAAGGCTGGGGCAGCTGCTCCTGAAAGAAGTGATATTTTAGAAGCTGCTAAGTGTTTCTGCTAACAAATGGCAAGCTGTCTCAGTGAAACACATCTGTGGCTTGCTCCTGGTGAAATTTCACTGTGCTTACATTGAAAAGTTGCCTTTGCTCACAATAGGAGCAGCATTTGCTTGTAGAATAAATTTGTGGATTCTTTGCAAATATCTCTAGCTTTGCATGCAAATGCTAACAAAAGCAAAAGCGGGTCATCTTGCTTAGTTCAAATCCAATAAGAGAGGGAGTGAATTCTGAAACCAGCAAGAAAGAAGCTGAGGACTGAAAAATCAAAAGAAGAATTTTTGCAAACAGCATAAGAAACCCAGTCTGAAAATATCCATAAAGCACAGAGCATAACAAACTAAATATGAGCTATAAATACATAATAATATAAATACATAAATACAAGCATATTTGATTTTGAGCTTTTCAGATACAAACCTTGAACTTCCTCTCCTCAGTCTATTGCAGTTTGTTTGTTTTGCATAATAAAATTATTTCAGTTTGTCCCTTAAAACATACTGCAGTTTCTTTCCTTAAAAAAAGCCCACATTTCAGCTCAATGACATTAACTGTGTGAAGACACATGGCTTATTTCAGCTGGTAGGTGTTCTGATCTACACAAACTAATTAGAGCGTTTTCTCAAGCTCTTTCCTTTCTTCTCATTACTAGTGACCAAAGACAACTGCTGAGGCATGATTATTGAAGAACTCTCTGCTAGGGTATGTATTATTTTTTCAGAAATAAATTGGCAAATACTACCAGAGTAAGGGGTAGGGAACATGTAGGAAAACAGCCACTGGCAAAAAACAGCACCCACAAGAGTCACCCTATGGCCACACAAACTGATCTCTTGCAGAAGCAGCTTCAGAAAGAAATGCTGTTGGGTAAAAGGAACATAGAAAGAAATGAAGTCTGTGCAGGGTGATGCGACATTTTATTCATGAAGGAATTCATAAAATGAACAGAGGGCTGGAACACCTCTCCTGTGAGGACAGGCTGAGAGAGTTGGGGTTGTTCAGCCTGGAAAAGGCTCCAGGGGAACGTTATTGCAGCCTTTCAATGCTCAAAGGGGGTCCTATAAAAAAGACGGGGACAAACATTTTAATAGTGCCTGTTGCAATAGGACAAGTGTTAATAGTTTTAAATTAAAAGAGGGTAAATTCAGACTGGGAATAAGGAAGCTACTTATTAAGATGATTGTGACACACTGGTCCAGGTTCCCCAGAGAGGTGGTGGAAGCCCCATCCCTGGAAACAATCCAGGTCAGTGTGGATGGGTCTCTGAGCAACCTACTCTAGTTGCAGATGTCCCTGCTCACTGCAAGAGAGTTGGACTGGATGACCTTTAAAGGTCCCTTCCAACCTAAACCATCCTATCATTCTGTAATTTCTGTGTGGATTGCAGGTTGTTGCAACTGTTGGGTATGTCAGCCAATGCCTTGAGACGTGTCTTATCTTCAGGAAAGCTGAACAGCTTCATACAGAGAGTTCTTGAGTTTGTTAAGTTAGTGTTATTTGCAAATTTGTTTCTTTGTTTAGGGCCATCCCTCAGCACCATACTCTTAAGAGTGATATTTTGACCTCAAAGCAATGGCTTGCTTCATCATTCATTGATATGCAAAGAACCACCAATAATTACATAAGAAACAAGGAAAAGGAAGGCATAAGCTCTTCACCCAGTTTAAATGTCACCATCAATATTAATGGTATAGCATTTTCATATTTGTGGTGCTTTTCTACATTTCTGCATGTTATGCCTTTTTTTTTTATTGTCTGGCTGCATGAACTCCTAAAAACCTGAATTAAGTTGTCATAGCATCACACACTTACCGGACTAAATGTCCCATGGAGTCAGCTGATATGTCAGTACATTACAGAGACAAAGATTAATGTGACGGAGGTGCAGAGAGCTATTCACAATATTGGCACCATCATGCCTCTAAGAAGTGTAAAGGTTGCTCTAGCTGTTCAAAGAGGGTTGCCTGACTATAAGTTTCAGACAAAGAGTGGGCTGCTTTGCTGAAGAGTGTTAATAAGACATGCCAGATATTAACAGAGTCAGTCAATATGATATATTCTGTAGTCTGAAAAAAATGGTCAGGGCAGAATTTAGCTTCAAAGAGCAACCTCACCACCCAGAACAAGCTCGAGTTATTATAAGATCCATTGTGCTGTGCAAGCACACTCAACAAAGAGTTTTAACTTCCACAGTCCTTCAAAATCCCATTTGCTTCTACTTCCCCAGAGCAGTGGGGCTTAAAAAGCATAAGTTTTCAAAAGTGACAGATTTAAATCCAAACCAAAATAACAACAACAGGAAAAAAGGAAAACATCACACCAGGCTTATGAGAGAGAAAATCAAATGGCATTTTTACATGTGAATGATGAATATCTGTGGGAAAGAATTCAGTATGATAAATGTGCTCTGTTTCCTCTCTGCTATTAAATGAGCTCCTGTGATGCATTTGCTTATACTTACCTTACATTTCCATAAGAAATTGCACAAGCTTTCCCATGCAAATTTGCTGCAGCTGTACAGGGGACACAGAGCACAAGGCTGACTGGTTGACCATCAGTTGAAAGTAACTGATGGATCTTATTCCTAGCAAGGCAGGCAGCTGTAAAGAAAAAAGACTCTTCTAAGATTTTTTGTGGGTTTTGTTTGTTGTTTGGTTTTTGGTTTGGTTTGGGTTTTTTTCACTTTTAACATTTCATTACTGTTACCAGTATTTTTTTTTATTATTTTTTAGGAAGAACAGAGTCTATCAGTCTATCACAGTCAGAGACTGATTTCATGACTCAGTAGTTACCCAGGTGCCACCAGCCAAGATATCTTCAGCTTGGTCTCACTGTGGCTTTCAGGCCTGAAAAAAAAAATCTACATTCTTCAAGATTCCCCCCCCACTAAAGAGTTTAGTTTATATCATCAGTAGCTATGTCAGTGGAGAATACTATTTTCAGCAATATACACTATCCCTTCACCAGGGGCTTCTACAACAGTACTGTAGCACAGAGACCTTCGTAGTTGCACCTTGTATCTGTCCTTGTTTAAATCATTGTATTAAAAAGGATAAATAAAGTGGGAAAACTGGTAACTGATTACTTTCTGATCTTTAACACTTGAAAGTTAACATCCAAAGTCATCACCTTGCAGTCCCCAAACACAAAGAATTTTCACTACAGACAACAAAGGTTTTGCCAGCAAAGACTGTAATAGTAATCCAAACTCACTGAACCTGACTTTCAGAAAAAGAGACAAAATGAAAACTAAATAAATTAATCATAAATATTCCTCTTGAAAGGACACTAAAACTTTAAGACAGTACTAGAAGCAAAAGGTTAGATTTCTGAGAGAGAAATGTTACAATTGTGTGTCTGTGTGCCTTAATTTGAAGAAAACCTTTCCACTACTGTAGTAGGCTCCTTGATTAGGGGAAAAAAAAAAAGAAAAAGGAAGAAACAAATAATGACAGCCAATTTCCAGTGCTTTTAGGCTATTTCATATCAAACAGTGTGATGAATGTAGCAATATCACTTTTGGCTATAGCACAGAAAATATTATTCTCTATAGACGCTGCAGCATAAAACAAAAATGCTTTTATTACCAGTAGCAATGATGTGACATGCCTGATAAATGCCACTTTAAGACTCCTTTGGGTCCCAGCATCCCTTCACACTTATTATCAAGTTACTAATAGATTCTGTAGGTTTGACTGGCCATCATTTAGGAGTGTCATTTACTCTAAAATGACAGAAAAGTAAAATGTTCTAAAACGTTCAATTTTTCTCTTTTTCCCTGACTGAGTGACTAATGAGTAAGAATAATAACTTTTATTCATGTTGTCTAGGTGATGAAATGGCCATTGTAGAATGATGAATATCAAGTAAAGATGTTTTCATTTAACATAGGCAGGGGAAAAAAACCCCATGAACCTTTAAGTCTTAAAAATATGAAAGAGAGCAGGCAGCTATTTAAGTATTCACATCTCTTGTGTGACAACTGAGTCTGTTTCCCTTTGCTATTTTTCCTTGGATGCATAGAAGCATTGATAACAACAGGGTCAGACATGTTACAGATTAAATTCTTATTTGCAGGATGACACTGCTCAAAGGGCCTCCCTAAGATTAACACCCCTTTATTCTAGGTACTGTATAGACATACCATAAAGGTTAATTCCCATGGCAGAGTGTAGAAGTTACATAAATCAGACAGGCAGATGATCAGAGCAGAGAGAGGTGCACAGAAAAAGAAAACAGTCGTATAGCAAATTTACAGCAGAACTCACAATGTATTATATTTAGATTAGAGATGATACTTAGGTTGCAAACAGCTTGGAAGGGTCTCTGCCTTTGCAAATCATAACTATAATACCCAGCAGAATACAATCTTCAATCACAGATGGTTTCTACAGTATACTACAGTACCAGCAGCAGTAAGAATATAAAATACATGTCTCTGCAAATTTAATTCATTGGAGCTGTGTGTCTAATTCTCTTAAGACACTTTAAAATATCATATATTTCTCTCTGTATTAGAAGATTTGACCTTACCATGACAAAGACACAATAAGTAATTTTGTATTAGCTAACTCAATGTAATTGCTCACCTGACCCTCAGTTCTTGATGCTCAATCCTTGTAGTTCAGTCTGGACAGCAATGGGGGCCACTGGGAGTTATCTCTTCTGGAAAGAACAAAACATTAAATAGTAATCTTTCCTTTCAAGGGAATAGTTTTTGTATTTTTCCTTATCTGGGAAAAACGAAAAAAAACCAAAACAAAACCATATTTCAACCAAATTGTGTTGATCAAGTGAAGGTTTTTTAAAGATTTTTCTTTAAAATGTCTCTTTACTTAAGATAGTTTTGCCTGTTTAGCCCAGTCAGTTTATCTGTGGATCAAAGGCACAAAGCAACATGTGATTAACGTGTTTGTATAAACATGGTAGCAGGTAAGCATATTGTAATGTTATTGAAAGTAAAAAAGTAAAGTGTCACACTAGAATTTATATGGCAGTAATTCCAGTAACTTCAGTGGACATGCTACTGATTTGCATGAATTATGTCTTGATTCAGTTTCATTGACTTCAGTATTGATTTTCATCTGGATGAGTCCAGACATCTCAGATCTTTAACTTTTCAATTCTGCAAGGAGATTGAAATGCTACTGGAGAGTCCTGACAAAAAGGGATTAAGTGAGCTAGATCTGAGCAAGCATCTTTAGTTGCTCCCCTTGAGATGAAGAAAGTTCCATCATAAAAAGGGCCTGAAGAACAAAGAGCTATATGGTGTAGAGGATGAACAGCCACCACCTCAACTGACCCACCATGCAGAGCAAACTAGAGACTGTGGGAGATAAAAACATCCACAGCCTCAGTAAAGGAGTCAACTCTGCAGCTTCTTCAGGAATAGTGCCACAGCCTCCGATCCACTCTAAGAGGACTCCCATTGCTAGTGTGCTTCTTATTCTTATAGACAGACTTTGAAATGTCAGCTCAGGTCACAACAGTCTCCCTAACAAAGAGGAGAAAAACCCAAACTCTATGATCAGAAAGATCACAAAAAGCTGCTCTGGCTGTATTGAAGGCTGTGTAATGTAAACTCTATCAAATAAACACTCCCAGATATTTTCCTACTCTCTGATTACTGCACTAGAAATGCTCAATAATGTTCAGCTAATGTACGAAAACAGCATATGTCAGTCCAGCATTTCCTTCAAACTGTTCTATTTTCAGTTCCTGTTTTGTTCAATTAACACTGCTATAGCTGACTCACTCTCATTACATCTGATCTGCTCAGGAAGAACAGAAGGAGTTTTCCTTAGCACTGAAATCTATAGTTAAGGAACTTTATAGCAGTGACACACAGGTGAAAGTCAGAAAGCTCTGAGGTCTGATGCTTAAATGTCCTTCTCAAAATGGTAGCAAAAGGTATGTCCCCAGGACTGGCATTAAGGCTAAGTAAAATCTGTGACTCTCTTCCTCCAGCCAGAAAAGAACAGAGACAAAATGCACTTTTGTATCCATTGTCATTAGTGATCACTGTTGTATGTTATCGCTAATAACAGTGATAAAATAATTCTTTTTTCTTAAGATTCTTGTGCACATTTCCTCCATGTTCTTTTTCCTTTGTGTATTAACAGGAATGTAACTATTTAACAGAAGTCAACAGCAGAACACACTTTAGGCTTAGCCAAAAAATCAGACTAAAGCCCAGCATGGAAAGCTTAGGGAGAAAGGGCTGTGTTGTAGCTGGGAGGGGTGGTCCCACACAGGTGAGCATCTATATAATTTACCTATTTCAATCCCCCAAATGTCTTCATGCCAAATAAGCCCCTGGTGATTACAATTAGTGTTATTCTACAGTGATGCTGATCATTCCAAGTACCACCCAGTACAGCCGTGGTCCCTGTGGAAAAGACTGTCTGATCTAATTTCACACACCATATTCTGAAATAAATTAAAGAAAAAAAAAAAAAAAAAGTAGGTGGGAAGTCCAGAGGAGCACTTCCAGCACTCCCATGGTTATGGAGCAAAGCTTGCTGTTTGAGCACTGGCAGGTAAAAAGCTGATGGTGTTGACTAGGTAGCATATTGAAGCAAATTGTGAGAGGGTCAGGGCCCAGGTGTGTGGGCAGTGGAGAAGACAGAAATGTTGCCAGTAAGTTGTTCCAGAGGGACTGTGGAAGTCCTTTGCATGCAAAACGTTTGGTGGTCCTGAACTGCCACTGCTCAACTGTACCTGTGGCTTGTGAGCCAGCTGGGAGAGAATGTGTGCAGGCTGAGGGATGAAGAATAAATGGTGGGGAACAGGTCAGGGAAGGAAAGGTGAGTGTTGTGAGCTAGCCAGCCAGAGCAGGTAGCTAAAGACACATGGAGGGCACTAGCATAATGATTTTCCTAGTGGAAACAAAAAGTTAAATGTCCAGGACTATGACAACTTCATTGAGAAGGGGACCCAATGGTACACTGATTCAAAAAAGTCTTTAAGCATCTAGTTATGGTTTCTGGCTTAAATGAAAATACTTATGAACTTGGCTGAATCAGAATCCACCAAAGTGAGAGAAATGCAACTGGACTTCAAATATGTTTCAGATAAACTATGAGAATCAACAAACAACCCATTCAACCCAGGCTCCCTGGTGAACTGTGCGCTAGAAATAATTTGTAAAATTATTTTTTTAGTCCTAAAGACAAATTCATTTTACACAAGCCAAGAAGACTCTGTTGCTACTAAATCATCATCAGAAACATCAACGAAAGGTCATTTTGTCAGTGTTCTCATTTTATATTGCTAGACCCAAATTTCCCTGTGCCTGCCTGGATCTCTCTGCCTGAGGCACTCTCTTCCCTTGTTGCTGAGGTGAAGGTGGCTGCTATGTGGATATGGTTTACAATGTGTTTTGAAATTTTTCTCAGAATAAAAATTGGGTTCTGTAGGCTGTAATAGGCAAGTATAAATAAGGAATGTGTCTCCAGTTTAAATACAGTAAGTGTAACACACAGCCCTAATGTAGAGTAAGAAACATCTCTGGATAGAGGAAAGAAGGTAAGACATTATGGTTAAAATAAAAGCTAACACTAATGAGCATTTCTAAGATGGATTTGTACTAGAATTACCCTGAAAAGATTTTAGAAACAGGTGTATTAAAAATGTTCATTTGAAATTATTATGAATTTTTGTCTGAGGAGCAAGTTGTCTTAAAGGTTCCATTTTCTAACATAGAACTGTTTTCACTTTATGAAATATTTTGCATTATATTTTAATTAAAGTTATAATTACAGAACTAAATATAATTAGCTTCTTTCTTCAAAAGAAATTGGAAGTGAACTTACTTTATTAAATTTTCAATTTGTTTCCTGCAGTGTTACATAGTTTATTCTAATTAATTGAATGAGATCTCATAAATATTTTATCAACACAGGGATGTGATTAACAGCTCGAGTTTTGTGTGGTTTTCTTTTTTCTTTCCAGCTTTCTTCTCTGCATTACCATTCCCCCAGTTTTCATGTGCACTCCCCTGCCTTTGGTGACAACCTAAATATAGGAGCCCTGCCAGAGCCCCCCTCTTCCTCAGTAAAATGCTGTATTTTATCAGTCTTGGCCATAGGAAACCATTTTTAACTTCTCTTTGGGAATGTCTGTTATCTAAGGGAGCCCTCATATAACACAGACCATGGAAGTGACACTCATTTCTTGTGTGATTTATGATTTCCACGCTGAATAGCTTCCTGCAGAATCTTCTCTGCTTTCAGTGTGTGTGTGTGTGCAGCATATTTGTTTATTCTCAGAGCAGATAAAGCAGAAAGGAGTAAAATGGACTGTAACCCCCCCATTAGTACACTCTAGTCTAGAGACTACAAAATGGAGCAGAAGGTACATGTCACACAGCTCCCTA
Organism: Megaceryle torquata; assembly: GCA_024611175.1. Taxonomy (NCBI): domain Eukaryota; kingdom Metazoa; phylum Chordata; class Aves; order Coraciiformes; family Cerylidae; genus Megaceryle; species Megaceryle torquata. The sequence goes on from JANIJG010025299.1 coordinate 79,969, forward strand.
GTCCCCAGTGCATTGCAAAAGGCTCAATTTTCATGTGGCATCAGTGAGATTTAAGTTGTGGGTGCTGAATGGAGCCACTGTGGTTTGAGCCTCTGGCTTGACCTGTTCAGCCTCCCATTTGCCATGTGGACATTCAGCAGAAACATCAGCACAGAGCCCTCAGGCCCTGCTTACAAGATCAAGATCTAGCATCAGGGGGAAAACACACCCGGGGCTTCACAGACTCACAAGGAAAAATACAATCCCTGTTTCAAAGCATGTCAAAGCAAATAAAAAGGGAAGGAGGACATGGAGGTGAAGCAACCTGCCTGTAGTTACACACTGCATCAGGACAAACATGAGAGTTTGCTCTCCTAATCCCCAACCCGATGTGGCCTCCCTCCCCACCACTACTGAAATAGGATGATTACAATTTACATTGAAAATGCTGCTCTGCAGCCACAGCGTCAGGTAGATAAACTTATCAGTATGGATAGCTAAGCAAAAAACCAGCAAGTTGATAGTATCGAATAGAAAAAGGTGTAAGTACAATGTATTTATACTGAATAGTCAGAAAGTAAGAAGATAATCATTATGGCTCTGTATTCGATTGAATCTCTGTCTGTCCCTAGTTTAGAGAGGAAGGGACTGGTGTCAGAGAGTAACACTGTGCTCATTGAATATATTCCAGAGTAATTTAATTAAGCACTGCTTTAGTAATATCAAAGGAAAGATTCAGCCCTCCCCATGACCTTTGCCATCCAGCAATATCAAAGAGATGGAATAAATTGAACAAAAATGAAATCCATATATATTTTATCTACCCATTTAGCTCAGGCAGGCATCATGTCACTTGCCCATCTTGTATTGTTGACAGCAACAGGCTGAGTATCTTTTAATATCTAAAGAACAAATTGTTTTCTTGTAAGCATACTTCAAAAGTCCCAGTGATGCTAGCTGGAAGTGTACACATTTCTCCCTGGGAAAAAAAAAAAAACAAACAACTACCCCCTAATTGTTTTTCCTGTTCATGCATTCCTTTACTACTTATTCTTTAATTTAGGGCAAATTGTGGAAATAGAAAAGTGAATCAGATTTATTTCTCATCTTATATGCTGTACAAAACTGAGTAGTCTCCATCTGCATGCACAGTAATGCTTCTTTTGGATTGTGAAATAAATCAGTGGAAATCATGTTGACAAGAACCTTGCACTGATGATTCAGTGATCCTGTTGCACTGTTAATGCTGTTTTTTCCAAAGTCTAAAACTATTTTCTGATCAATGAAAATTTTGATTGATAGATGAAGTAAACCCTGCAGGAATTTCTTGTAGAGGCTGGAGCTGTGACTGTTGATGCCAGATCTGCATTTGACCTGAGAGTTGCTCTATATTTATAACTTAAGCTTTATTGTGCTTGGGTCTTCATCCTCTCTTAATTTACTTCACTTGTCTGAAATCAAGTAGATTGTTACTTGCACAGCTGCAAAGGCCATAATAACAGTAAACACAATTTTTATGTGGAGAAGGTCCACATTTCTCAGCTCCTAGTACACCAAGAAAGATGAAAAGGCCAGAAAACTTGTTCTGCTGTTAAAATGACAAGATTATGGATATCTTCTAAAATTATTACAAGAGAGGCCTGGGATTCACATGTAATATTTAAAGCACATCCAACATACTTTAGGCACTGCATTATTAATGTTGAATGAAGTATATTCTGCAAGTATTTATTTACAACTCTCCAGCATTAAAGCTCTGAGTGGGGATTCCTTCCCTTGGCTGTATATCCCCCTGTGGCAAACATCTGGCTCCTTCTCAGGGTAATTCAACCTGCCATTTTTCTAGTTCAGACTTTCTGCTCTTTCATTCTTTGGGTTCTGTTCTGGTCAGGGCTACATTTTATATAGTTAGTCAAAAGGGAACTAGCAGCTTCAGCAAAGTCAGCTGGACCAGCCCCCAAACCCTTAAAATTCTCTCAGCACCATGCTTCAACAAACTGGCATCACGACACTATCACTTTATCTAGTTAATGATAATTTATCCCCTTCTCTTGTTTTAGCTTTCACAGCCACAGTCTTTTACCTTGTAACATAACTTCAGATACTTCAGATACTTTTCGTGTTACCAGATTCTTTACTGCCTGCTGCAGATTTTTTCTCAACATATGGAGAAAACAGTCTTCACACTTTTCTTTCCGTTCCACATCCTTGACATAACGGGTGGTTTAAACAGTTTGCATATGTATACACAATGGAAAGGGGAATCTGTGCTGACAGAGATGGCTGCTTTAAGCATTTTGTTGAAATAAATTTTACAGAAGGTTGGGGTTTTTTTTAAGTTTGGAGCTGATTTGGAACCCAGATAGTACTAACTTCTTTGTAAAGTTAACTCACCACCACTGGAAATTCCTCAAACATTCTGTTCTTGCATTTCATCCACATATGAGGGAAAAAAACAACTGAGATCACTGTGCCAGGCACAGGACAGGAAGGCAGAGGGACACAGAAGCTCTATGGACTTACAAAACCATACTGAAAAGAGAACTACTGGTACACCCGTTCAGCTGAGAAGCTGACATGGGGCACACTTACATCAACTCTGCTGCATCCTAAAAAGATGTTGAATTACGAGATGGAGAATAACTCATGTCATACTTCTTGGTGCCCATTTGTCCAAAATAGCTTCTATTTCCTGTCTCCTTTTTCTTCACAGCAAATTTGTTGAAGACAGAAATACTATGAGCTGGGTTATGCCAGCAATCAAGAGTTTTTGGAACAACTGCAAGGGATTTGAAGAAAGATGAACTCTGAATCTTATAAGGTTGGGACCACTTCTGTAAGGGCAGGGGGCAAATGAAGCAATATTTTGATGCTGGAACTTAGGTAGATATAATTTTTTCACTGGTCGATATAATTTTTTCACTCTAGCTGTAACAAAACCACAATCTGGATTGTTCAGCCTCTCTGGTTTTGTCACAGTATTCACATGGCATATGTACCACAGTATCCTGATCAGCAGGTAGCATCTGTCTTGAGTTTTGTTCTATTTAATTTGATAAAAGTGAAGCTCATGCAAAGACAACTAATTGGGGAGCTGAATACACAACCTACCGCCCACCATGTGTCATTACTGGAAATAACTCCACAAAGAAACCACATTTGGAGTTGAAAACTTAAACCAGCTTTAACTCCTGACAGTATTCTCTGTTGCATTATCACTCAGTGATTTGGGATGCTTTTCAGGACACACACACATACCACACACCCCCCATGGAGAAGAAATTGGACCTAAAGGCATTTTGCATAAGGGAACTCTGAAATCCCATAGCTGCCATAGTGCAGGCTTTACACCGGAGCAGGACAGCTTGGCAGAAAGACCTGGGCAGAGCACAGATACCTTCCCTCTATACCACTTGGTTCTATGACACCAAATATTGGACAAAAAAAAAAAGTCAAAAGCTGCCACATGGCCTGAAAATACTTGGGGCACAAATGTTTAGTGAGCACAACAATTCCCTTGCTAGGACTTCACTTCATGGGACAAAAGAAAGACACGACACTAGGACAGGGGTAGGAAAATGAAGACATAAAGGACTTGGTAGCTACAGCGTTACCTCTCTTTAGCTTCCTGGAGAATGACAACCTTATGGTTGTTAGAAAAACTCACTGCCCCAAGCCAAGTTTCTCTGCTGAGAAAAGTGGTTGCCACCCTTGTCCTCTCTCCTTGGCTATGATAGACACCCCTCTCAGACATCTGCAGGGCACTGCATGACTAGGCAGGTTTCATCACAAGGAAATACCAGGTCTTTACAGTACTCCTGAGAGAAACAAAGGAAAAAAAAAATCCCTATCTGGCTTTTCCAAAAAACATCTACACAAGGGCCTATCTACCTGCATCCATGTCACCTTCAGTGTGATGCTCATTGCATTCATTCAGGGCATAGCAGTTCAGATGGACAGACTACCAGGAGTATTTATCCCAACACATGTCAATACATACACCTGTGGCTTCAAACTAGCTGCCAGAACTAACCACTGCTCAGTGCACCCATCCCAACTTTGAGAGCATCACTCACCCAGACACGCCTGAAGTCCTAACTCATAGCTGTAATTAGGTCAGATTCTCTTTTGCCCTTTTTGCTTCATTTCGGCAGGTGCATCTCCACAAAATATTAAGGAAACTCTCAATGTGGTATTTCCCTTTGCTTGTGTTTTTAAATTGGATCAGTGTGGCAGTTTCAGATAGATGTTTTATTTTATTGCCCCCTGGAGAATCCCACAGCACTTCTCCCCCTCCTGATTTACATATAACATCGGATAAGTGGGAACATGAAGTTTTTATTTTAGAGGCACTATCACTAAAATGTCTTTAGAAGCTTCTAGAAGAAGAGGATGTCATCTATTTCTTTTGTTCTTACCATTTTACAGTCACAGAGGTATAAGCTATGGTTGAAACCACTGCAAAAGGATACATCCCTTTCTCTGCAGAGATTTGTTTCACAGAGGACAAGCCCCTGTGGCCTTTAGCACTTTGAATCATTGCTGATATATTGCTTAAGATCTGGACCCCCAGAATAACTAGAATCACTCAAAAAAGGACATTCAATCTTTAGTGAATTATGTCCTTCCTTTGCCCACTCAGATCTTTGTGTTTAGACACTGCTTAGATGTCATATCAATTTTAATAAAAAACTTCCTGAAAACTCAAAAGGTCTGTATCTTTTTTCACCCTTACCAGTGAAATCCTTGAATGACCTGCTAGAAAGAGGCTAGTTAAGCAGGATTTTCCATTCTTCCCCTTACTTAGATATTTGCTCCTGTTATTTTGTCTCTCAGTAGTTTCCACAATTCCTACCGTTATCTTGTTCATTTAATGCAATTAGAATTCAATGTAAGTCTCATAAATCAAGACAACAAAACTACATCTCACTGTAACTTTTAAGCTGTTGCAGAAGCTCAAATTCTTCACCAAAATATTTCTTTTCCTCCAATTAACTATGGTATGCTTAGTGTTTATTTTCAAATATTAAATGTTTCAGTTCAAAAGTGCACTGAGGAAATAAGTAATGTGCAAGGCTTGTTCCAGGCTTTTTAGCATCACTCAAAGAAAATCCTAAGAACTTGTGACACACTATTTTTCAGGAGGAAGAAAAACAGACAATTGTTGATAATTTAAATCAAACTACTTTGTAGGTTTTTGAACACCACAATTCTAATTTTGTAGTCATAATTTTCACTTTGCAATGTACTTTCCTGAAGCCAAAATGAAAATTTTAAGAGTTTTGAATGCATGTGGGTGTGAAAGTGTTATCAAGAGAAACATGACTTTTTTACTGATTTCTAGATGCTATAGTCATATTTCCAAGAGCTGGATTTTTCCATCACCTTGCTTTTACCAGGCAGCTGAACGCACAAAATAAAAAGAAATGGGACAGTATAGCTCTGTGATCAAATAAATGATGTGGAAAGATGTGACTTCATAAATGAACATGATTATTTCGCAATTAGTTGGAGCTAGGCAGAGAGGAAAGTGGATGCTCATCCCAGTGACCACTGTGAAAAGCCAGTGTGACCAACGGCCTTCAACACTGTGTGGGAAAGTGTTTCCAGTAGCTTCTAATGCCTTTTCTTTTGGTTATGTTCAGAAACTTTCTGATGTAATATTTTTTTCTTATTGGCAAATGTCAGTTATGCAATCTGAAACAGTTCACAAGAAGGGGTTAGCTTCAATATATTTCTCTCCACACATTTCTGACTCACACAAAACACTGAAATTAGCAAACATCTTGTTTGCCAAGAAGTTTCATTTCCTGCTCTAATAGACTGTCAGTATTTTCAAAATGACTGAAATGAGGATCTTAAGTGATAGAGCACGAAACGCTCGGTCACTCTGGATTTTTCCACTTCCAGTTTCACCCTACTTCAAAATTATTATTTCTAAAATTTTACAGATTGCCTCAGACTAGGAAGCCCACATCCCACCCAGGTGCAGTATCAGGGACTCCTGCCTCCAGCCAGGTGTTCCTGCAGAGAGACGTGTCTGCTTTTGCAATGCACTCTCATTTAGAACTGAATATGAATTACTTCATCTTTTCTTTTCCTCCCACATTGGAACCTGCTGGTTATTTAGAACTGGACATTCAGGTTCTTTTGGGCACTTTTTACCCATGTAGGTATGTATAGTTCAGGGCTCAGGCATCAGGGAAGAGAGTTAGATGAGAAATGTTGTCTTTTTCCCAGGATATAATGGATATAACTATAATGGACTTGGATATAACTTCGATAGCAAAAAAAGGAAGGAATGAACAGCAAGTGACTGTACAAACTTCAGTTAAAGTTTATAACCACTTTAACATCCATGATAAACCTGTGCCTGTGCTATACTTGCTAACTTGCATCTCTCTTGGCAGTTTTAGCTCTGACCTCCTAGAAACAATCTTGTCTGTATTGTGTGCCTGTGAGCCAAAGACATTTTACAATAGCAGAAAGTGAATTACCCATGGTAGCAGTATTTCTGCTGGGAGGACTAGAAACATAACAAGACATACTACGTATCTGTGAACATCCTGAAGGGACCTCTCACATTGCTTTCATTTTACAGTCCCTTAAGATGCTCTCTATTAAAAGAGTAGAACTTCTCAAAAACCCCAGGAGACTGATGACCATTAGCAAGTGTATAAAAGCAGAATTTCAGCTGGCAGTTGAAAATGGCAGTTACCAAAACTAAACAACAGATATTATAAGTGATCTGGAAATCCAGCTTCACTTTATGAGGACAAAGCCACAGAACTATGCCTGTCTTTTTTTTCTGCCCACCTCCAATCTTTCCTGTGACTCTGAAATCAAAGTAAGCAGAAATGGATTTTCCCAAACCAGGAGCAAAACTGGGAGAGATTGCATTTAGAAAGCATGTTTGCTGTTCAGTTTGTTCCTTACATGCAGGCTGGAGTCCTCTGTGGGGAAGACTGAGAGTGGCATCTCACTGGATATGCCCACCAGAACAGATGCTGGTTTTGGGCTGGGGGAGGGAACAGGCTCCCTCTGACAGATGCTAGAGCAACCCCAAGCTTGCTTTAACCTATGCCCAGGAAACAGTGCCCATACTTTCAGCCCCATGCCAACTCTAGGGAGGGCTGAACATGGCAGTAAAGAAGAACACGGCTTAGGAGTTTGCACAGGGGAAATTGGAGGAGACAGCTTGGCTGAGTCCAAGTGGAGCACGCTAGTAGCATTATTCAAATACTAATAACAGCTGCCGGAAATTTGGAAGAGCCAGCCAAGTGGAAAAATGCCCTGTGCATCTGCCCTTTTGTAGCCATGTGCCCAACACATATTCTGTCTATGCCAGGAGCAGTATTCCCTCTGCAAGGCATTACAGTTGGCACAAAAGCCTACCTGGACCACTGCCGGTACCTGGCAAGCGTGCTGCAGAGAGCAGTTGTTCTCCAGTCCCTCACCTCACCATATTCATTGAAACCCCTCTGACACTACCAACACACGGCCTGGGGGAAGAAGGGAGGTGATTATTTATTCCCTCTTTTCTGGACTGAGTAACCCAGGGAAGTGATGAATTCTTACCATCTACACAGCCCTCATGGCTATAGATGGAAACGTACAAGGGTAAGTAAAGTGTTGCTGAGACTTTAGCCCTTCACTGGCTACTGCATTTGTCTCCTGCAGCTGGTCGCAATAATAAAGTTAGCCAGGGAGGGGCCATCAGCTCTCTGGATGGATTAGCCCACAGCTGCCACACCAAGGGCATATGTACACGTGCTCCTTTCAGTTCAGTTTGTTCAACCTTCTGTTAAACTGGCTGTCTCACAAAGCCAAACTGGTAGTTGCAAAAGCATGTGCGCCTCACCTCACGCTACACTCCTCAGCAGGTCTGTTGATGGGCTTGTTAAACAAACATTGTTAGGGGCTGCAGTATTGTCAACACTCAGGCTAGGTGGGTTAAAGTTACCTTAGATATGTTTATAAGCTCTGTATTTATGGCAGTGCAGACATACTCTGAGATGACACACTGACTACTGCCATACTGCATAGCAATAGAATCATACTATCAGCCTAGTGTGTCATGTCCATCTACCATCCATTATCATTGTATTAACCTCTTTTATTGCACTCACGTTCTGATGGAAATTCTCAACTTTTTCTACAAATTTCCTACAGTCACAGAAGAGATTTCCATTGCTCCAGCAAGTTTGTAAGTGAAGAATATCAGACAGACAAGAAGAGGACAAGGGGAACCGTTGGATGTTGGCAAGGGGCTGTGGAGGACAGAAAGGATCAGGAGTGAATGTAGAACTCCTAAATCTTAGCCATAAAACCATTCTTCCTATCAGCTCCTCATCTCTGAACACTGCATATTGGGTTAATGACCCTACATATTAGACTACAGCAGCAGACTCAGAACTGAAAGTTCCTTTTTTCATTTATATTTCTCTTCTTGGTGCATAATTATAAGCGCCTCCATATGCATTCACCACACGTACCACAACTCCTGTGGAATGACTAGGTTTTTTTCAAAGGGAAAACAGTAGAGCAAAGAACTTTTGCACTTAAAGTATACTGCTCCAAAGAATTGTGGCAGTCATTTCAAAGCTATTTATCATGTTAACAATATTTTTTCCAGAAGACCATTTAATTTAGTGATTTGGAATGTAAGGAAAATTGTGAGAAATAAATAACCATTCCAGCTATAAGATCAAAAATCCACTATGATTTCAGAACATATGAAATGTATTCTTAAAAATCCTGGACATGCAAAATAAAAGATTCAGATTAAATTCTCATAGCTGTAGGGCTTTTGCTTGCTATTCATGAGAGCTACGGAATTCACTTCTACTTGACATCAGAAATGTAGATTCAGTGAATTCATTTAAGACAAAATTGAAATCTTATCTTTTTAGGCTGGCTTTTCCAGACTTAAATACAGCTCAGTTTTAAAGCTCCTAGATATTATTTTATGTAAAGCCATTTGAGACCCTTTGTATTTTCTGCACATTTAGTTTGATTGTATTTATTTCATGTGCATTATAAAATAAAAAGGAAAATAGTTCGACAATGACAAACTGGATAATGGGAAAGGTAAAGTAGCCATTTGTTAATGCAAAAGGATAAATACAACAGAAGTGGAAGGATACCTCTATACCATGTTCTTAAATATGAAGAAATATTTAGTGAATGAATGAATGAATATACCATGGGGATTTCTAAATCCTATTTCAGATTCCTGAACTATAAATGGCATCTATGCTCCTGTGCAACATACAGGGTGGTCTAGGTGCATGCTCTTGTGTCAGCTATATGTATAGGTCGCGTGCCGTGTGACATCAGATGGATCATTGTCCTTTCACTGAAACAAGTGATAATAGCTTCTGACAAGTTATTTACATTACATTCCATGTTTTCTCTTTCGTAAAAAACATTTCCTCTGTGTCTGCATTTGCAACGGTCCATCAGTTCCTATCAGTTCTCTTTAAGGGTGCAGGAATACTCAACAGGCTGTTCTGCCACTAAGAAATAACAGCACTGGGAGTCCTGAACTGAAAAAAAAAAAGGTACATTTTCTACATGAAAATTCTGAACTTGTGGAAACAAAGTCTGAAAATGACAGTGGCACTAGTAATAATCAAAAAAACTAAGGTCTTTACTAGGAGAAATAGGAGAATTGTTCTAGTTACTTTCTTTTAATTGGCCTACTCTGGCAAGGAATTTGGCTTATAATTTGCATTTAAAACCCCAACATCTTCTGATATTTTTAATAGATTTTGGTACAGAATCATCAAAGAAATGCAGAACAAAAATTGAACAACTTCCTTAAAAAACATTAGCAGAGCTAAATTATATCATGAATATGAAAAAAGCACAGCATTCAGGCAGCAGAAAATGAAAGGCAGCTGGGTACAGTAATAAGAGAGATCAAGGTGCAAAAATATCAGTTCAAATATTCTAGACCTGACTTAAATATTCATCAACTTGTTCTTCCATATATTACAGTTCACTCATCTGTGACTTAAGGGTCACATGATAGCAGGCATGGATTGAATTAGGAAGCCCATCTTTTCCAGCTTTAGACTCAGCTTTGCATGAGAATAGTTGAATAGTACTTCCTCTTTCCCTGGGTTTCCCAATCTATGCAATAGGCTTAATTATAATTATCTTCCTTTTTAAGATGCTTTGAGATCTGTAATGGAAAAGCGCTCTGTCAGAGCTTAGATAAGGTGAAGTTGCAAGCAACTTTCTCACTGCTTGACTCCATTTTTCTTTTTACCTGAACAATGTCAATCTATGATAGGTGTCCTTTTGAAACTCATTTCTTCTATATGACCTTAGGTCTCGTTAAGGTCTGTGTTCTTTCATTTAGTTCCCCTGTGAGTACCCCTTGCACAGGTAACCACTGGGCATGTTCCTATGCAGTAAAGCTATTTCCAGCTGTTATTGAACTGGTCAGACTCTTTATGATGGACTGTCTTGACACACTTGTATTTTGATCTGTGATAATGACCCTGAGTTGTGCCACCAGACAGGGAAATGTATTTGAATTGTGATTCAGATCTAGTTTTGGAGTAGCTGAAAGACAGCCACTGCCAGGGCTGTTTTTAGAGCAACCCAGTTCTGACAATATAGTCTTTTAAGCCAGGTAAACATCTTTCAGATTTGCTGGAATCCATCTACAGCCTTCCCATATTTGCATGGGTCTGAAACATAGTAAAACTAATTCCCACTGTCACGCTCCAGTCTAGACCACCTTCTGTTCTTGGCACACATAATAACTATTTTCACTGCATCCTTGTCAGCTTATTCTTTCAGGAAATGCATTCTAATTTCCATTAAGTCCTTTTTGCATAAAGTAATTCTTACATCTAGTAGTCTGCCAGGCTTTATTTATCTTTGACTGACCTTTGCTAGGTTTGTGTGGCTAATGCCTTGCCCATCGGTTCCGTTACTCACAGTCTTGTGCTATTCTTATTGAGGGCAGTGCTTTCCAGGAAGGACAGATACAGCACTACAAGCAGCCACTTAACTAATAGCATGAGGAGATCTATGCAGTGCCAAAATCTTCAGGTTTGATCTTAATAAGAAGTCACTTGCATTCTTCTGTGCAGGTGTAACACTTCAGGACTCAGGTCAGATTCTCAGCCCCTGCTATGAATGGAAAGCGCAGAATCTGGTGCCTGGGCACAGGTCTGTGGAAGAGGGACCTGCTCACCTCACTATGCCAAAATGGCTTCATTCACACACGGCTGTGAAGCCTCTATGGCACTATTCAGTACAAGAAAAGTCATCTGAATCAGATCTTAGGAAGTGCATTCTAAATTTAAAAGCTCTGTTGTTTTAATGAATTAACTGGAATCCTGATTACTCCAAATGTTCAGAGCACTGTAGGATCTAAAAGATCTTAGTGTCTAGCACCTTGTGTCACATAGGTTTGTGAATTCTATCCAGTTTTTGATGTACTAAGCCCATGACTATACCAATGACCAAGGGTTAATGTCTTAGGCTAGCAATAGGCACTTCCAGGGTCCATGTATTGCTTTGAAATAAAAACAATACACAGACGTCTAAAAGAGTGTAAATGATATCACTGCTGAGAATCTGAAAAGCAAAGTGATGATTCCTCGTGTTTGGTCTGCCTTGTTGTGTATTATTATATTTCTGATCTGACAAAAAAGATGTTCTTTTCAAGGCACCAAAATGTCTGAACTGTTTAAGGATTGTCGCCTTGAATCAATTCTGGCTTCATACACTGTGTTTTCACAGGCATTATTTCTTCAAAATCAATTCAATCTCTAAACTAATTGTTTAGAATCCATGACTTCATTCCCATGTTAAGGAAATATCTGTGGCACTCCCAATTAAAACAAAAATATTTACAGTAGGATGCACAATTCACACAATGGTACTGACAACAGCAAATGTTTCCAAATGCAGATCTTTCGCCTTTGCACACGCACAAAGCAGCTTTTTAAAAGCTGAAGAGCCTAAGTTAGAAAAACATACAGTACCTACAAGAGAATCAGACATCATTTATAATTCATGTAAGTATATTGAAGTTTTCCGCTGCCATCCAAGAAAGATGGTTTCAAATCTATGGAGTGCAATAAGCCAATATTCTGTGCAGCAGCTTCTATATATCTCACATAGATTTTACTCAGGAGATCATTTCTATACTGAGGTCTTCACATCTACAGTGTGATACATTCAAAACCATCACTTTCTCTACATATCTATCAGTGTTAATTTGTCAGTTTGAACTCCGTGTTATTTTCATAAATGCTTTAGGGACACAGATCTGTTGAACAGATAGAAGACAGAGTTAAATGTAATCTGAGAGTAATCAGAAGCACCATGAATTGTTATCTCAATATTACAACTTCTTTTTTTTTTTCTTTTCCCATATAAAACCCAAAGAGAAATGAATGATAGCTCTGATCAGTTCCTCCTGCAGTGATAGGCTGATGCAAAACTGCTGCATATAATTCAGCGATTTCCTATAACCACACAATTTAAAAGCCCAACAAGTGAGCTGCTGAGCTAAGGGAAGTTTGTTACAATTCAACCACAAACAGTTCAGTTCTACTTAAAGATGGACTTCGATTCTATTTGCCACTGTAAGAAATTTGTACTATGACTGCAAGGCATTTACCCAGTCCAAGACATCTTTGGATCACAAGAGCAATTCTGTTTTCAGCTCTTTCTCTTAATTCTCCAAAGCACGTAGTCTCTTAAATAATCCTCTGAAATTTTAGGACTTATATTACATGATCGTGTCTAATGTATAAAATGCATTTTTACACTTCAGTAAAAACTCACAGAGTACTTGATTTCTAATAAAATTTTCCTCCATCTCTGCAGCTGGCAATAGTATTTAGCACAGGGTAGAAAAGGCCGAAGACTGTATCATGCACCACAAGTGACTTTATTTGCTGTCATATACTTAAAACTGTTTTGTTCTGCACTTGATTAATTTGTGAAGCAGTTTATTTCAGATACTGAAGCTGCTTGTTTTGCATGGTTATTAAAACTAAGCAGAAGCAAGTATCCATTGTTACCGAAAAATAATGAATGCAGTAGAGGCAGACACTTGGGACCCAAGGAGGTGACATTAATGTTCAACATCTTGAAAACAGTAGCATATCAAATTATTGATGCAAAGCATTTGACGACTGTCTTTAAGAGGCAGGGACATAGGCTGTCTAGACAAGATCAGATATCAAAGTCTACGAGTTTTGCAATCTGATCATTTTGTTTCCCTTTTGCTAAGGTAAAGAGGCGCCTGTCAGCATTTGACAGGCTGCAGACACAATGATTATAACAACAATAAGAATAACTGCTCTCTGTAGTACTATTATCCTCTGAATAACTTTGTTGGAGGAAGTCTGTTGCAGTTTGTTTATTTGTTTGGTTGGTGGTTTGGTTGGTTTTTATCTCTGATGGAGGGTAAAGTCTGTATATTCTGTGACCCTTTGTTAGTGCTCCCATTAGACAGGGATTTAGAGACAGATCCCAAATTGATTTCAAATCACAGTGGAGAGACTAAGTGGCAACATCTGTAGAAGCTGAATTGGAATATATTCCAGATCAGGCAAGTTGTTCTTTTCTGAATTGGATTTAGTGGGTAAAATCTGACTTAACCCTTCACACGCACCCGAAAATTTCTGCAAGCATCTCATTTCATGATTGTTTAACAGGCTGCAGGCACAATGATTATAACAGTAACTGTTCTTTTTTGCAGCAGCCTATGATAATAGATTTTCCAGTGGTACACTATATATTTAACATATGCCAATAGCAATTTTAGGAATTGCTGTGTGTTTTTTTTATAATTCTAATTCAATATATCTGTCAGTGTTGCTTTTTTCCCCAGTTTGTGCTTTTGTCAACAGAAAATGGCAATATTTTCCTCCAAGGGAAAATTCAAGGTCAAATTAAAGTTGAGATAGATAGATAGGAAACATGTGCTAGCAGAAACTACGATTAGGGCATTTGGTTTAGTCTTTTCTTTGTACCAGATTGTGTGGGCAGCCCCCACTAAAGCATATGCAAGAACAAATTCCCAACTCAGTATTAATGTTTGATTTGATTTAGTCAATGATGCTGATGTCATTTGGGTGAATACCTATGAGAAAAATAAGATAAGACAGCTACTTAATGGGAGATTAAGTGATTCAATGTGAAACGTCACAATTGTAGTTCAAAGAATAAGAACGTGTTCTGATTCCTGAAACCGAAACCATCAAAACTATGCTCTATAATTTTATTTTATATTGTCATTTCAAAGCTTTCAAATATCTCTCAAGTAATACCATCATATGATCTTGCATTATGACATTTAAGCCTCTGGGTTAAAATACCACATCTGCATCAAGTGGTGCTGTCTCATACCCTGATGTTAAGTCACATGCAGAAATTTTGAAAGGCTTTGAAACTAGACTGTGCCCAACTGCTATTTATCATCACCAGGAACTGGATTTCTAACTTGCACCTCTGTGAAGGCTGATCACCATACTAGTGAATCAGTTTTCATATTGAAGAAATATCATTGCCTGTTATCAAGAGGACCTTAGACAACTGGTTAGTAACCATTTTTCACAGCAGCCAGTGCAAACTTCTAGTAGAAAATCAGAAAACTAATAGGGAAAGGCTTTCCATAGCTCACCTATAAAAAGCGTTTCCACTTCTTGGCTTCAGAAGGCTTTGGGGGTTAACAAGACAGTTCATGCTTTGCTTTGCAAAATCAGTACCCTGTTGTGTCTAGCATTAGATGCACACATAGCAGAAAAACATTCTTATCCTTACAAAGTTAACTACACAGATAGATCAGAAAACATCTTATTGTCCCATTTCAGAGCAAGGAAATCAAGGCCATTGTCTGAAAACTGCAGCAGAAGCAGGAAGTAACCCCACTTCTTCTAAATGTGAACAAATAATCTTCCTTTTGCATCAAGTCAGTGAAGGAAAGCAGGAAAAACTGCGGACTGTAATTATTTAGGCAATTGTGGTAGCATTGAGAAAAAGGAGCAGGTGCCCCATAGGTAATCCTGGCATTTAGACCAAAGCCAGCTGCTCCAAGGGCTACATCCCCTAAGCCTTCATCTCTGCCTTGGAGCAGAGATGAAGAATGTTGCTTCCAGTCTGAAATATGATGTGGTCAGCACTCTTGTGATGCTGGTGAAGTGAGTTCTTAAACTTCCACAGTTGTCATTTTTCCTGTACAGAGTATCTGTGCAGACATTTAGGTGCTTAAAGGTGCAGTGGGCTGTGTCTGATCCAGAACTGTTGTGAATCCCCACCTTGCCCACAGTTACTGCATCATGGCCTGGTTCATACAGCAGCACAGATGTCAAATACGCTCCAGCCCCTGCTGGGACTTCAGAGTTTGAAGCAACAAGCCACAGGATTAATGGGAAGGTTCAGGGAACCAAACTGAATCTAGTCCCAAGTAATGGCCCAGACACAGAGTGTGTAGATGGAGAGGCTACAGCACAAACTGCCCCAATCCACTGCTCCACTCCCTCTGTGCCAAATAAGCCCCCTCTGATGTAGACATGTGTTTGGTGTGTTTGCACATTTTATTAAGATTTTGGCTGCACATCTAAACCCTCAAATGCTTTTGAATTCTGTCCCTCAAAGTGCAGTGCTGGTTAACCAGCTTTTAGATAGCTGGTATTCATACTTAACCAAAGGTCAGTCATGTCAGTGCCCAAACTATTTCTCCCCTTCTTGCTCCACAGCCTCAATTCACTCAATCCACTATGGATTTCTGCTATCTCCTGAACTCTTGATCTGTATTATGAATAATGACAGATAAGCAGATAACATCACCAGGCTGCCCTACATCCATCTCCAGAATCTGGTGAACTTTTGCTTATGTCAGTAGAAAATTAATGGAAAAAGTGCCTTTGTCGCTGTGTAAGTCTTCATCTATTAACCCCTTTTTACTATAAAATGCACATTGAACCCCAGAAGAGAGGGTTCATCATACAAACTTTACAAGACAAAGGAGTCATTACTTCAAAAGTTAGTTAATAACATTGCACACAACTGACCAGCAATGTCAGTTACTAGGGAGAAGGGGCACAGGATACTTTATGTAATCACAAACGTTGCTGAGGGGCACTTATGTTTGAGTCTTTCTGACAACATCTACAACACTCCAATTAAACTGCCTGGCCATAGAGGAATTGCTTCTTGCTACTGCAAAATAGCTAGCAGAATTACAAAAATGGTGTATCAGAAAAAATGTAGTGTATTTCCAAGCTTTTGAAATGTCACACTCCTGGGCACCAATTTATCTGAGTTACATTGCAACATTACAAATAGCCAGCAAGTCTTACAGGGCCATTTTTCACAATAAAAATACTTTCCTAACTGCTATTTTAGTTTGGTAATGATTGTATAGATCTGTATATTATGCATTTATATTTTTCCCTAAATAATACCTTACTCTTGGCAATGTACTGAAACAGAGGAAAGTGTTTATTAATGGGGCCAACCACTTGTTTCAGTGTAAAAATATTTTTGACTTCAGAAAAAAAAAAAAAGAGAAAAAAAAACCTCATAAGAAATCCATAATGAAAAAAAAAACGAACCCAAAACCCAAAAAAATCCTTCAGCTATTTTTTCTAATTTAATATCACTTCCACTTCTATCTGTTGTCTTCAGGATAATGGCCATTATGATCTTAGTGAAAAGATTACATTGATTGCAGAGTGCCAGGAAAGCTATATTAAAGGTCAATAAGGAAAAGTGGTGTGTCTCTCTGCTGGAGCTATGATTCAGCCTCTTGAGACCACTTCTTAAGATATTTCCATTGTTTTTTGTTGTATGTAGAAGCACAGATAAGCTGCCACTTTTAGAAAAGCACAGGCAAAACCACAGGGAATCCAGCTCCTAACTGCTTTAATGCACCTGTGTCATACAAGTTATACAGCATCAAAGAAATGATCAGCTATGGAAGTCGCAGTTCTTGAAGACTTCCTTCATTAGCCCAAAGATAGCTGTTCTTGATGGCATATGTCAGGCACCTGGCTAAAGTAGCTGGCTCTAAGGGCTGAACTTGGGAATCCCAGCCCAAATTCATATGCTGTAGTGCTAGAGCAAAAATATGTTGCTACATATCTGCCTAATCCTCAGTTCTTTGTGGTTTATGCATCTCTTGGAGGCATGCAGCAACGAGTCTCCTGAAATGTACACCTCTAAATTTGACCACTGAAAACGTCTTCCCTGTGGTACCAGAGATCACAGCAGTGAGTTAATTACAGCCAAGAATGATATGGAACCATCTACACCTATGCATCCAGAGCACCATTTCTTCTCGTGTTTGTCCTGGAGTTACTGAGTAACAATTATTAAGAGTAATTTAACATGCAATTGGCAACAGCTAGCTAATTAATTGTCTTAACAAACTGTCTGCATGTGCCTTTTACCACTGAGAAAACTACAACTCTGGAAGGTCAGGATTTGACTTCAGCAGAACCTCTACTGCTCCAACTTCATGCTCAAATATATGTGCACACCTCACACAAGTACTTTTGTGATGTCAGGACGTACAGAGTTAACTGATTCTAATACAGTGGAAACAGCATATCTATCTACAAATAGGATTAAAATTATATTTTCCCTGATATTCACAGCAACAAGGTGGCAATTCCTATTTCTTGCTTAGAGTAGTTCCAACCCAATCTAGGAATGGGATAAATGTAGTCTATTATTTTCCTCAGAGGCACAAGGGAGCCTGCTTTCATTCCAGCTCAGCTCAGTGTGAGCATCTACCTGAGGTGCCTACAGTAAAAGTACAGTAATCCTATATACCTTCTACAGTCTGGAGAAAAAATTCTATATCTGCAGATGGTGGCTTAGTCTATTTTTGATCTGAATCATAGCTGAAGAAGTTAGCACCTCTTCATCACCTACAGCAGAAATCTAAAGGGAAGCAACAAGTTAAACTGCACTGAAATTAGAGGGTACAAATACCCACTCACTATGTCTACAGGCCAAATATTTTTTTACAAAGGGTAGTTTGGGAAATCTCTCCATCATGGTTCTAAGTGCCAATAGCTTTCTAACAGAACTTGTTAAAGGAACAGCTCTAGCACTTTAAAATAATTAATTGCTACCAGCATGCTTGGCAGTGAGAACAATGGAATGGTTGGAGTATTTCGCATAACAGCAAATGGAAATGTTTTAGGACTCCTTAACCATCCCCTCTGATGTCATGCAGAGGTGAAGAGACTAAAGATAAGTATTTTTTATACTGCAATAAAAGAAAAAGTTTAAGTATTAATAACTATTGTTCATTCTGTTGGCAGGATTTTAGTGCAGCACCCTTCGTCTTTGATTTTTAGAAGCATGATACTACAACCTGGAGAAAACATTTATACTTTATATCGACACAAAGCTATTCCATGCATATAATCTAAATAAACACCTTAGCACAGACTACTCCACTGGGTGCATGTGTCTATATACTGAACTCTTTAAAAAGCTCTGAGAAGCTTCCAGATTAATTAGCAAATAACGCACATGGAAAACAGTTCAGTCCCCAATTTTTGTATGTGAATAACACCCTCATAGTAGTTCGATTTTATTTGTGGTTTTAAACTATATTTTAGGAATGGTTTGAGGAATTATGGTTGTTGCTACAGGGAAACGATGGACTCAAGGGGAATCTTGGGATGAGCAAAAAGCAGGCTAGAAATCACAAAACCAGGTTACTGCCTGTTTTGAAGGGAAATATGCATGTGAATTCTACCACACACAGAGGGGCTACCAGAAATTATTTGTTTTCTAATATGTCTTCCTAAACTAATTTCTCTATATTTGTGACATCTTCCTCCTGTTTTGCAAAGGGGGAATATCTCTGTGCAGCTCAAAGGAAGAAGCTAAAGTCAGGATTACATGAGGAACATGCAGAGAAGCACTGACCTGCAGAATCGTCTCATGGCTTTGAGTTTCTGAGCAGAAACCTCAGATTATTCAGAGGGATGCTGAGGTTGGTATTCAGCAGACACCAACCTATTCACACTTGGGACAGTCATCAGGTCTGGTTTCAGGTGTCGCTCATCTCTAGAGACAATAGCTCTTCCCTGAGTGGCAGCAGCATGACTTTACTTAACTGATCATCTGACCCACAGGAAAAAGCCGTTTAAACAACTGTGTGCTACTGAAGAAGCCCCAGAGGAGTTGCTTACACTTTCCTGCCCTTTTACCTGCTAGCAGTGAGGGTTAGCATACAACTATGAACAACAGCATGATAATCCTACCAGGAGAATTGATTCTTAACACTCAGTGATTTGGATGTCTTTGATCATAAAGGACAAGTAAAAACTTCCTATCCTAACCCCAAACCTCAGTCTACAAAAGCAGATTCATGAAGAAGGATACGTGTCATAATAGCACCTTGAAATTTCCTTTCATTGTGATAAACGGACCAAGTCTAAACAGTCCAATTGTCTGTGCCAGTTAAATCAGCACCAATCAGACATCTAACCCATCTTCTACAAAGCACTGTTCCAAGTAAGAATGTTACAGAACAGTAGAGGTTTCCTTTAGTTCTTTCTTAACACGAATTTGAACTTCTGCATTTTCATTCAACTCACAAAATCTAGAGGATGAGTTAAGAAAATCAGTCATGATAGAGATTGCATACTTCCTATCATTTGATGGGAAAGACATTGTTATTTGTTTTATTAAACAGCACATAATTAAAAGTCAATATGCGAGACTGTAATAGAATATGTGTAACTAGTCCATTTTTTTGTCAATGACAATGTCTAATTAATAGGAAATCAGTAATAAAATGTTTATTTTCAATGTTATCTGCAAAATGATTTGTATATTGTGAAAATAAATCCATATGGCTTTGGGACAGAAGATAAACATCCATAGGCAAAGTTCATGAGAAGGTGATCCAGCTTAGGCACTGAACTGAGAAGTGCGATTCAGGGAAGACAAATTGTAGTTTACTTCTTCAGGTCTCTAGCACATTGTGCAGAAATGAGTTTAGTTCCTTTGAGAGTATCTGTCATAAGCAAGCAGGGAGGAATACCTTAATAGGCTGCGCCCATTTCATAATGCATACAAGACAGATGTCTCCAGAGGAGGGAGAGAGGAGTCTTACATTTAAAAGTTTCTAAGCACAAGCTTGTTAAGAAAGTTGGCAATCTATTTAGAAAGTAATCCACTCAATGAATTACCCGTGTTTGTTAGCAAAGCACCACTGATGTGAAATAATTCCATTAATTGTAACAATATACATGCTATGCCATGCCCTAGTCTTCATTTGCTCTAGCAAGTACAGCAGCCAGCTTTTTTAAGTCTGACATGAGTCAATGAGTGGCAGCTACCCAAATCAAAGGAAACTAACCCAGTAATCCTAAGGATTTTACTTCCAAAAGAATTTAAAAGGAAATGGTATATATTAGTCATAGTTCTTGACAGGAGCAGGTATGAGAATAACAAGGGGAATCTACAGATTGAAATGGGATACTTTCAAGCAGTTCTTCGAAATGCCTAAAAACATTTCCAAAATGATCTGTTTATGCCAAGAAAAGCAGTCTTTTTTCCATTGTTGCTTAAGGTGCCAGGCATGGTACGAGCTCACAGAGACAGGGCATGAAGCCAGACCCAACCAGCTCCTGTGTGGATTGGAAACAAGCTAAAAAGCCATGCTTGATTTACAGAGCTCAGGATGATATCTTGATCTGAACCTTCCCACTGCCTGGGTCAGTCAGAAATCAGACTCCTTGCTCTGGATCTCTCCTGAGCTTGTCTTGGCTGAATGAAATTTTTTTGTTGTTGTTCTTCTGAGCAGAAATGAAAAGGTTGATTTGACATGCAAACAGCACAGCTCTGCAGCAGCAGCAAGCACATGAAAGATAAGAGACATACTGCTGTAAAGTAAGCACCAGAATTTGTTTGCATTTTGAGCACAGACATAGCTACTGAGTGTGCAGTGTTACAGCACCAGGCTAAAGGACCGGGTCTCCTGGGAAGGGGCTACAGAGATGGGAGAAACCATAGGAACTGAGTAAGCAGATAGGACCTCCTTTGATAACCTGATTTACTTCCACATTCCTATTTAATAGTCTGCAGGACTGATTTGCTGATACTACAGCAGTGATAAACTGCCATAATAATACTTAGAGTTTGAAGCATTTTCCAGACCCTCCCCAGCTGTCCTTAAGTGACACAATGAAATGCAAGCATGCCAGTGGACTCTGGACAGGCAGTGTTTAAATTCTGTATCACAAACATCCTAAAATTACTCTAGAAAAAGAGTTTCCCTCTGTGATCATAGGTAGCCAGAATCCATTTCGGGGACATAAGCTGGATTTGATGATCCTGGAGGTCTATTCCAGCCTCAGTAATTCTGTGATTCTGATTCTGTGATTCTGTGACATGCTGAATACAGATATAGTTGAGCTTTGAAAATCTGCTGCCTGGGCCTGAGGTTTAGGGGGACTGGGGTGGGGAGAGAGAGTCAACAGAGATGCCTCATTGCCTATCCAAAGAGCAGGGGCAAAGCATTAGCCTCAACATCTGTCCTCCCTTTTTAGCCTTGTGTATATTCTACACAAGTTTACACTGAGCTGCAGTACCCCACCGTCTGCAGTTACACCATCCCTTGCAAAGACTGAAAATCTTCCTGTCATAATAAGAGAGGAAGGAATTTATTACTTCCCCAGCACATGAGCAGAGGAAGCACATTGGTTTGCTCTGTGGGTGGTGCATATCTGTGCTCTCATTAAAGTTGCAGTAGAAATTTCACCCTGCTGAAGTCATCAGGAGTTTGGCACTGGATTTCATCCTCTGCAAATGGCTGTGCTACACCCTTTGAAAGCACTGGATAATATCTCAGCATCCCTACACCAGCAGAACAAGGAATTTCTAGTTTGGAGGAGATTATTTTACAGATGGATTAGGAGGTTTTAGTAAAACCTCCCTGTTACTTCAGCTAGGATGGTTTAGCAAAGTATGCTCCACATTACATGAACACAGTGACTGCCTGTAGCCTGTTGCCCACAAAGGGTCTTCACAAGACTTGCAAAAGCTCAGAGGCAAAACAGTCACCACCTCTGCATCAGCAGGGAGTCTGCTGCTGTATTTGGCATGTCCCCTCCTCACACAGCACGTCTTGCCCTGTTGCATGCTGACTTTAGGCACCCATCCCAGGACCAGCAAGGTGCAGACTGGGCAGCCCCATGATGTCTGCAATAGCCCTGTGAGAATGTGCATCTTAACACCATGATCTGTGGACATTGTTATTCTTTTCCCACTGTATAAAGCTGTCCATAAGCAACATTTGGAGAAAATTTTTTTGAAATCTCTTTTTACTCTCTGAGATTCTTTCATAGCTGAATTTCTATCTCAAAGGTCCCCAGTCCTGTAAGCTGACCATTTTCTTATCCCATGTGTTTTTGAGACACCAGCCATTTTAAAACTGGGAAACATGGCAAATTTTTATGGAACATTCCTCCTATCTGCAAGCACTTAAAGGAAAAAGTATTTTTCAAATGTGTGCAGCAGTCATTTGGCATCTTTATGTTAAAATTAACTAATTTTATGGTGCTACCTTCTGGCTACTGCTCATGACAATTTAGCGTTTGCAGTTACAGCCCATTATGAAAGGGAAGGGCTGCAATAGGGTGTTAACAGCCTATTTAGGATATAAAGCATTGTGCAGTACACAGATTTAAATTCAGGTGCAGTATAAGGTCAGCCTTGAATTGTATGTATAATATGTTTGTCAGGCACCCCATGTGTAAAACTGACAGCTCTAACCTAGTTGCCACAGGCTGTTTTATACAGTTGGGTATATTATGTCTCTTTGACTTCGGTGATGTACACTTGAAAAGAAAATTGTTTCATTTTGAGGAAACTTGGAAAGCCAGAGCCTATTGCACTAATGAAATACAACATAAACTTTCTAGTTAAAAAGGCTATTTGGAATTAATTAACATCAGCTCATGCCACAATTACATACAATATGTACACATTAATAATAATAATAAAAGAATAATGAAGCTCACATAATCCAGTTTTCTTTTTATATACATTTGACACATGTAGAGTCTGGCTTTGCTTTGCTACATTGGAAACGTGAGCTGAATGCTTTGAGCACTCCAGACTCCAGTGAGTGCTTGGTGCATGGTTCTGAGAGCAGTGCAGAGCCAGCAGCACTCAGAGCTCCGTGCCTCCTACATTACTCAAACCTCGTGTTTTCTGCATGATCCTGAAGTGCACACTGCACCAGGATAAGGGGCAAATTTCCTACTGATAACTTAAAGACACAAGTTGTTTCCCCCAACCACCACCATCTTGGGGAGCTGTGAAGCTGTGGCACTGACAATTCCCAGCTGATCTGATAATAACTAAGTTTTGTTGTCCCTGTTTTACTTTTAGCCTGCTCTAACATGGACAGAATAATCCAGTCATTGAGTGAAACATGAGCAGCCTATGGCAGAGGCAATGCTCTTGTACAAATAATTTGAATGTAAACATCAGACCACTTCTCTTTTACAGCAGTTTGGCCTTTCAGAAAGAAAAGAACAGTGGAAAGAGAAAGGGTAGCTTAGAAGGAACATGTTGATGAAGAAATTGAGGTACACAGTAGCACTGTAGCTTGCCAAAGTCATATAATGGTTCTGGGGCAGAACTGCTTCCCAATCTACCACCTCAGCGGAAAGCCCACTCTCTTACACCACATGCAGCCACCAGACCAAAATGGAGGAGGGAACATTATTTAATTGCAGAAATGACAAAGGTGTAGGCTCTGAAAAGATGAGGACTGACCAGTATTAGGATAACGTCCCTTCATTATGCCCTGCAACTTTCTTCCATAGACAGCTGTGCTGTTGCCACTCACTTCTCCCACACTTTCTCATAAGAAATGGACAATGATTTATCAGGCCATTGTACACTCATAAAAAGTCCAGTTCTCTGGAGAGAGGTTTGAAGATACCAAAGTTTTTTTATGGGCTCTCTTGGGATTGCAATTCTCAAGTGGTGTAAAATACCACTCAGTAATGTCAAATGGAAATACACCAATTTATAATGTCTGTGGATTTTGCAGCTTTGTTTCTTATATGAGTCTTCTCAATATCTTTCAGTCACCTCCCTAAAAGGTACAATTCTGATTGAATATTTATCATCCTTCTATATTTCTTATCTTTATTTTAAATTGGAAATGAAAATAACAAGCTGTCTGCAGAGTAATCAGTTGCTATAGTAAACATTACTTTAGCATACAATGCAGTACTTATCTCTGTTTTCTTTAATTAAATCTATGGTATATGCTGTCATTTGTCTGTGCAGAATAAGTGTTCTTCTCACCAACCAAAACCTTAACTCCACTAATTAACTCTTTGGCTTTAGAACAAATTAGGAAAGAAGGTAAGTTAGCTGGATTGTCCTCAGGTGATTTTCTTGTTTCCCATGTTACTGCAGACCAGTCATTTTTGTCCCTTGGCACCTCTGATGTGCAGAATCTGTGTTACTGCTCTGAACCTGCACTCTTCAGCAACTAGTTGTAATGATGGAAAAAATACTTCTACTACGTAAGAAAAGCCACTTTTATGACCCTTATTTATCTTCTAATGATAATGAATATTCCAAACCTAATGTTTAACTGAATATATGAATTTTTAAGTTGGGAGGATCAGATGCAGGTGCTATGCATCACTAGTGAAGGGCAAAAGTATGAAGAGGATGCTCACAAAATAGACATGAGACTGATTATTTCAAATATTTAAATGAAAGAATATTTGGATATGAGTTGCTAAAGTGTACAGATATATAAAACAAGTTTCAGTGTTAAAGTTATAGGTCATTTGTTCATCTGGACCACATCGCTGAAAGGTCCTTCTACATCAGAG
The DNA here is from genome assembly GCA_024611175.1 of Megaceryle torquata. Taxonomy (NCBI): domain Eukaryota; kingdom Metazoa; phylum Chordata; class Aves; order Coraciiformes; family Cerylidae; genus Megaceryle; species Megaceryle torquata. Next base: position 104,832 of record JANIJG010025299.1, read on the forward strand.
GAAATGGTCAGGATTATGCCAGCAAAGTGTCTTGTCCTACAGTCTGAGAAGAAAGGCAGTATGCTGCCTTGGGAATGTCTCCAGGAAAAATGTAGCCACAGACAAGTATTCCTACCACTGAGAAAGCACCTGGAAAGGAATTTTAACTGAAGGCTCCAGGTATTAAATCCAGACATTGTTCAGAAGTGAGACACCCAGACAGCAGTACCTAACAAATCTCTTCAGTGAAATCTTTCTGCTCTGATTCAGAGAAGCCATCCAAAGAGTGTAACACTGTGCTCAGGTACACAGCCCAGAAGCTGCACTGAAATCAATGTAAATAAGTGATGCCCCCAACTATTATTCATATAGATTTAGGATCCCACTCTGCCCCCAGATATATGCAGACCTGGGCTCAATATTATACTTGAAGCACAGTTTGTTGTTGAGCTCATGGCTTCCAAATGCCTTGGTAAACTCTGAATAATCCAAAATTGGACTAGTAAAAGCAGTAATACAGCACTGGTTGTAAATATATTGCCTGAATTTTTGTCAATGCACTTTGCAAATATGATGTTTTCCTCTTGTGTAGCACTTAATAAGAGTTCAGTTACTCTACAGAGTTAGCGTATATTCTTAGTCCAGAGACATGGAAAACATCATGTTGTTTCACAGCTCTGTGGTAGGGCCCATGGGCACTGATCTAATTTCACTGCATCGCAACAAGGCATCTGTAATATTACAGCACAACTTACAACTGAGCTGGAGTTAGTGCAGCCACCACACTGCTGGTACAACCCTGTCATTTCAATTCTTTACGCTTTTTTCACCAGCAAAGTCTCATGTCCCCAGTCTAATAGTGTCAGCTAATAACTAGTAACAGTCTCAACAATGCAAAATCTATGGAAAGTGAAAGGAACAAACTGAAATGATGAAACAGATTTCACATTCCTGATACAAGCAGAAGCTGAGAGTGGGAAAAAACAGGCATAAAAGGGTCTTTTGTTTTGCCATCCAAAGGAAAAATAGGAAGCCATACTCTTCAATCCTCATAGTGACATCGCTTAAAACTTACATCAGTGTAACCCAAAGTTTCATCATGATAAAATCAAAATGAACCAAAGAGTGAAAATCTCTTTGGTTCAAAGGGTCATGGCTCAACTGAATTGACATTTGGATGTTCATTTTCCATGAAAATAATATTTCCCATAGAGAGCAGCATTTAAAATAAATAAGTGAACCATCAGAAATACAGGTTTGACATGAAAGTTTCAATTTACTTGAACATGAATAGATTATGGTGTACTTAAGTATTAGCTCAAATGGGTTTGCTGGGATAGTACAAAAGTAAACAGCAAAACCACACAGCACACCAAGACTTTCTGCACATCTATTTTCCATATCAAATTCTACTGGTATTTTTATTTGCACAAACCCATCATCTGTTCCTGAAGTAGTGCCCATGAGAAAAAAATATACCATCACTTGTCAGCACAATACAGTGGGACCTACTTGGACAGCTTTCATGTATTGAAGATCTCTTTCATTAAGTATCTCTCTGACCTGCCTTCTACTTTTATCTCCTTACTAAGAAATTTTGAAGGAGAAAGAAAAAGATCAACTCTGTGGAAGCCACACAGATGAAGAAGCTTGCAGAAGGCTGTACCACCTGTGCATACCAAATTGCATGTCCAAGCAATCTGCTTGTCCAGGAATGGAATGAAGCAGGGAATACAACCCTATACTATCTTTTCTTCAAGGACCTCAATGTGTTATAGAAGCATAAATTAATTAAATCTCATAACACCTGCAAGAGGCAGGTAAAAGATCTGGGACTACTTTACCTGTCCTTGAGCAGGAGCCACCGCAGCTGTTTAACGGTAGGTTGCAGCAGTATACATCTGTGAAGGGAAGAGAAGGCAAAGAATTAATATGCCCAACAAAATATTGAAGGGAATTTAATTCAAATTCATCCTTTATTCTTACAAAAATGGCCCCAAAACCTCTATTATTCATAGGTACTCAGGGCCTCTATTTTATCTTCCACCAGCTCCTCAAAAGGCAATGATGACTGCAGTACTGAGGCATAGCTTCTGTACCAGCTCAGAGACAGGCATTGCTGATTCTAAAATCTATTAGGCCTTCACTTGGAATGGTGTACTGCACCTGATTTTTTTTTTTAGTTATCTTACTCTTTAAGTTGCCAAAAAATTTCTCAGCTACAGCAGCTCTTTTTCAGTGCAAGAACACTAGCTTTGCACAGTGAAAATGGGAATCTGCCTGTTCTGACTATCACTTGATTATTGTTCAAACAACCCCTTACATAGATATACATCAGTAGCTAACATTTTATAATAATCTGGAAAAAACTGTAAATAAAATTAGGCTTCTTTATGAAGATTTAGTTTTTTCTCACACTATTCATTTTTTGCCACATAAGGTAAAAAACTATCTGATCTCTTTCATAAAAAACATATTTAATTGTAAACTGTACTGCAAACATAAAAACATGTTCTCCAGCTGCCAAAATAATTCTCCCATGATGGTAAATAATATTCCTTGTCATTTTTACTTAGACTGTGTATTAAACTAATAAATTTGTAGATGAAATATTGCATAATGGAAAAGGAAATATGTTTATTTTTCTAATAACTTCCATGTTTTTAATCAGTTCAATGTGAATTCAATACAGCCAATCTTCTCCTGGTACCGCTTCCCTTATTGAAATCAATTCTTCAAAAGGGAAGGCAATAAAAAAAAAAAAAAAAAGAAAACGTAAATGTCTGAGTTACAATCAATGGAAATAATTCCATGGTCCACTTCTATTTCTTCAAAACAAACTGACTACAGGCTCTGCCTTCATACTTGTGCAAAGGTAAAAGTTCTCTCCCAAGCAAAGCACTGAGAAGTGATGCATCTTTGGTACCCATGTGTGCAATTCAGAATCTGGCCAGTTATCAAATCTGTGTCTTCTCCTTTTAGCATAATGAACTATGAAACTTTCCTCTGGGTTTGAAAACTAGTGCACAGTGGCTGCCTAAAGGACTTCTGATGATTTCTTTGTCCCCCATGGTAGTCTTGTAAGTAAATGCAAAATTCTGACCTAAATTCATAATCAAAATGCTATGAATCCTAGGACTTCTGTTTGTGATTTAATAAGAAACTACATAAAACAGCATCATACAATATAAAGAAGAAGTAAATAGCTTTCACAGTTCCCTACTGTTGGAAAAAACTGTTGGTAATTTGGTATGATGATGATAATGCACTACAATTTTCAATGAGAAAATAGTAACAGATCCACTCAGCTAACTACAGGACTCAGTATAATGACTGTTGGATCATGAGTGATGAGAGATGTGCTGCCAAACTTGGAGTCTGTCCAGTTACATCCCCTTTATTTTTACAGAATGATTTACATGCAGCCACAACTACTATTACAAAGATAATCCCACACCCCAGCAAAGAAATTAAAATGGAAATTCTCTGCAGGGTGGTATTAAACACTGTGATTGATACTTTAAACATGCAATAGTAACAAATTGTCTAGGACAACTTGACTGTTTAGATTGCCACAGGACTAATTCTGGGGGCTTTTGACATTGTCCATGTATATGGCCAGTTTCATACTCTACCACTTAATTTGAGACCTGAGAATGGTAGGGAGAAATTTTATGGACCACATATTATTGTACACAACTTCAGGTTCAGGATCTTGTTGGTTTTGTTCAGGATTTTGTTGGTTTGGAATTATCTGTTTGGTGGTTTATTTTTAAATGACCTCAAAATGAAAATAATTGCATGCCTAAGAATTTAAAAATCAAGGGTTATCTAAAAATAGTGGTTTACCTTGTGATAAACTATTTTGTCAACACTTTAGCTGAACGTCATAATTCTTCATTCCTGTAAAGAATATAATTAATATTCTGGATGTCTCTCAGACATGATTGATTTTTATTTTTTTATCTTATGAGCAGAGCAGAGTTATCATTTGCTTTTCTACAGAAGAAATCTGCCTTCTCATCCTCTTCTCAGTGCCTAGATCTCAAACAACATTTGGTAGTTTCTATCATCAGTTTGCCCTGTGCCGTTTCCACCAGGGAAATGACAGCTCTTCCTTTCACTGAAGAAAATGTGTCTGTTCTTTACAATATTTAAGAAAAACAGAAGTATTAAATGGACTAGATGTTATCATAACTTTCATGGTTCAAACATGATCATCGGAGGAATAATGTGAATAGGATCTGCATGGCTCTGGACATATAGGATACTATAAGCCAGTGTGCTCTCAGCTGCTCATTTTGCAGGATGGGACATAGCAGAGTAGTATTGATTCTCCTTTGACTATTCCTTTCTCCCCTATTGTCTCAGCCTGTTCCAAATCATCCAGAAAATGTAGCTCCACCAGCAGAAAGTTCACAGATGTCAGATTCAAAGCCAGAGAAACAGAATTAGCTGCATCAACTTTACACAGATGAAGATTCCCTCTAGCACAAGGTGTATTCTCCAGGTGTCAATCTGACCAGTTAAGTTAATTTTGTACTGACTGCACTTAATGGACTGTAAAATCTATTCCACTATAAGTAATTCTTATTCAAACCTAGAAGGTAAAAATAATTTCTTCTCCCTTTCTGAAGCTGACACTAAAAATCCCATGAGTTTCCTTGTAAATTGGCCACACTCTTTCTTTCCCAACGTGATACCACCTTCTCCACTTGAGAGAATGATATATAAACAATTTCTGTAAAATAGTAGAAAAGTATTATAAACAAAACCACTCCTGCTTCCTTTCCAGTATACCATTACAGTTGGGAAAGGGCTTTTGTTGACTTTCTTTTCCTTTCTTCCCAGAGTCCTGAATTTGTTCTTGCTCTCTTCAAACCCATTAGCAGGTCAAGAGTCAGCCACGCCAGTATGTTCATCTGTGTTTGCTACTTTAAAGTATCTGAAGCCCAGAGTAAAAGCCTCAGATCAAAGATACTTGGCCAAAGTAAACTGGGTGGAGAACAAGCCATTTTCCTTGAGAAAGATTTCCTATCACAATGGAAATGATAAAGTGAACAAAAACTTGATCCCTAGCAGTAGCTACTATCAGGAAAGCACAAAAACCACCATGAAGATAGGAAGAAACTTCTACGCACTAAATGCACTGGCCTAGGAACATTCAGCTGCTGCAGTATTTAGCTGCTGGATCCTTTGGCAGAAGGCTGCAGGAAGCATTGAAAAACAGTTGCCAGGGATGAGGATACAAAAATCCCCATGCAGAAACACAGGAGCCTGTGCTAACTCTACTGGGTTCATGCAATTAGCACTGATCCTTGCCTGAAATGCTGGAATATCATCTTTAATAAAGGTAGCATCCATGAAAGAGTGTGTCTTCAGAAATCCCTTCCCTGCTGACTGATTACCATTCTTTTTCTTTTCTTTTCTTTTCTTTTCTTTTTTTTTTTTTAATGTGTTGCAGGCAGTTTTGACTTTTGTACCATCTGAAAGTTACAGATTGTGTAACAGTCATCACTTGAAGGCATCCTCACCGCTGAGAGTTCTTCAGAGAAATGGCAGCCTCTCCCCTCACCTGGAAGTGAGGTTTTTGAATGAAGTGCAGTTAGGTGATTGCCGCTGAATGGGTATCTTCTAGAGGTAGACTCTTATGTCTTTTACACTGAGTTCTTAATTTCTTTTTGTGATAGCAAAAGCCTGAGTCTATTTCTTCAATTATCATGTGTTTGAGCCTACAGGCTTTGCATGCTTCTGCCTAGCTAAAATAACTCGCTCCACTGCTGAAATCTAATTGAATGAGTTCTGTGCAGTCCCATTATGAATTATTCTGTGTTATGCTAGGAAGGCTAGAGGTTGTGAAATGAGTTATATCAGCAAAGCTGGCATCTGATTTTATTAGCTTACACTGTAATTGCCTTACATATGATGGGCCTGATACTACAACTCTTGCTCAGACAAAATTTCTGCTGTCTCTGGTTCAGAGATGTCAGTTCCACTTTGGGAGCTTACGGCTCTGTGATCTTGCACATCATACTATAACGAGTATCTGACTGTCAAAAATATCCCAAACAGTCAGGGTGGGACAAGGAACACGGAGATGCCACATGTATGTCTTAAATGAAAACACCTTTACCCATCTAGCCAACTCTAGAATTAGTCCAGTCTATTTCAGACCACTCTTAATTATTACAGTATTCTCATTTCTTTAGAAGGACTTTCATGAACTGAAGCCAGGTATTCAACGTGGGCATAAGATGAGGAGAGCCCAGTTGGCCTAATAGAAGCAATGTCATTACAAGACCTATCTGCATTGTGCAACAGTGCTCCAGGTAAAGCAAGACCATTAGGTTTCCATAATACTACATAGTGCAAGATAACAATGTCAATTCTGAAAGTAGAAGACATGGGTCAGTGGTGGTACATGAGCTGTGACAACAAGGTACAAGTGTTTCTAATGCCATCCTCTTCTAGCAACCTTGAACAATGTGGAGTTTTCCAATAGGATTTGGGGAAGTGATAAGGCCAGTACCAGCTTCTCTCCTCTAGCTTTTTTTTGAGCATTGATATCCATCACTGTAGCACCCAAATAGTTGATCAACAAATTTTGTCTCTCCTTCAAGTGAGAAAGCAGAGTGGAAATGGGATCTTCTGTCTCTGCCATTCACAGGAAAAAGGATGCCATATACCAGTTATTAAGCTTCACCTAGATTTATGGCATGTGTTTGCCATGCAAAATGAAGACATTATCCACAAAGATTCTATGATTTATTATCTGAAGAGGTGATGCATCACTGAAGAAAAGGAAACTGTGAAGGAATAATAAGAGAGAAAGATAAGTACAGGCAGCAGCAATGTGGCAAAGGTTTTCTTCTTTTGCCTAATTCCACAGAATGCCTAATCCATGCACCTCTTTTAGCTCAAGGAAAGGAACTGAATCACAAGGATTTCTGCAGGTAGTCTCAAATTGCAGCTGAAGGGTACATTCTTCTATCAGTTTCATATCACTGCTCTCCAGTTCAGTGTAATATTTGCAACTGTCTTTTCCACATTTTAAATTCCTTGAGACACTTTGGTAACTATATAATGAAAATTAATATATACACCATTTCTGGAAAAGTTGTGAACATTAATCTGCCATATTTTTTTTTTCCCCCAGTTAAGGAGATCACAGCATTTCTTCTTCTGGAGCTTCAGAAGATGTGCACTTGGGCTCTTCATGTGCCACTGACTGAGACGAAGCAGGCAGAGGCAGAGCTCCTAGGGATCTAGGCCACTAGACCATAACACCACTACTAAGAATCACAGTCAGAATCACAATCAAACACCTTCCAACAAATCAAATTCAATCCTCTCAAACTCCTGGGACAAGAATAGTACAATTGTCTATATATCACATCCTGTATGAGCTCTCCAGCTCCTTTTAAGTCTTTTCTTTGAAAGTATACATGAAAGTATAAAGTCACTGGCACCGTTGGTAGAATGTCACTCTGTTTCCTCTGTCTGCTATTGAATGCTTATGAACTATTTTGATATTGTAAAATCTCAATAGTTTCAGTAAATACAAGTAATTATAAATCCTGATTTTTATTTTTTTTTTTTTACAGAAGACATATAAACCAGTTTGTCATAAACCAGCTACCTTGCAGCAGAACACAGGGTGCTTACAATAAATATTCTACAAAAAGTTCAAGTGGCTGAAGCGTTAGGATAGTTTGATACAGTATTTGCCATAGTTTTTATTGTAGGGGTAGAAGAAACCAATACAGCTAAGGGTACATTTTACTTGACACTATGCACTGTTGGATACTACTTTAATTTATATAAAGTTTTCAACTATCCTTGAGTTATTCAGCTTTTTTTTAAAATGCTTTACTATGCAGTCTTATGATAGCAAATTCTTCTGGAATACATAGTATAATTGAGATGGTCAAGCAGCCATGATTTCCTATAGAAATATATTCTAATGGAGTACAAATTATTGTAACTACAGGAAGGCTGGGGAGGGACATTTTACAAGAGCATTGACTGATAGGACAAGAGGAAATGGGTTTAAGTTGAAGGAGAATAGATTTAGATTAGATTTTA
>JANIJG010025300.1:0-35983 GCA_024611175.1 Megaceryle torquata
GACAGGGACACACATGAAATCCTTTGTTATTTCAAGTAAGATTCTGGGCAGACTTGTGCACTTTAATTATTTATATTTCTTTAATAATTTTACATATTTAAATGCAAGAATTCCTTGCTGAAAGTAGTCCAAAAGGAGACTGGACAGCTTGCAAACATGATTGATGCATTCTTTGTTTCTGAAAATTGTTTACACATATAACTATGAAGAACATGAAATAGCTGACCCAAGGTGTTCGTGTGCAAGCTTCCTGTTAATTTCACCCGTGTGTACTGCAGCTGTTTTTCAATGTAAGAAACCTGAGAAAAACTGCCCCAAGATCTCCAGGCTAACATTCTGGCCAATTTTTTTTGTTAGTGGTATTTTCTTTTAAATAATGAGGGATTTTTCCTTATAATGCCAGGCTTCATTACTACTATATATTCAAGTCTGTAGGTGAGAAAAGTGGTATTTACCTTTCAGTACATTTGGTCAGCTGAAGATTATATAATATATCGTTTCTAAAGGACATAACATAATTACACTTTTAATCTTTAAACATTTTCCCTCTGGATATCAATGTTCTTGCAGTATCTCCTTGCACCCTGATGGCACAGAAAAGCAGAAATATGGTAACATCTGCTCTCTGTATCTCACCAATCCATGCCAGTATTTTAGCTAATTTCTTACAGTAATAAAGGGAGTTGAGACAATCTGTATAAGTAAGCCTGTGTGATAATCAGAGTTGGTACCTGGTACAATCCTGCGAAGCATCCCTCCAGAAAGACCGATTGCATCAAACTTGGTATAGATGCTATTTATATAGCCTTATTTGCTAGGAATTTTTAAGCCTTTTGAGTGTTATGAATCAATGGATCAAAAGATTTTGTTTGCAGGACATGAATGTATTGTGTTCAGTCTTCTATTGATTTTATAGTAATGAAGCATTTGAATGTAATGCAAAAACATGGTAATAGTAGCATGGTCCTGCACTGTGGCAGCATGGGTCTGCTAAGCAGAATTTTCTAAGAGCAGATGTACCCAAGCAGACTTCTACAATTCTGTGTTTCTGCTGAATTTCTCAATCCTTCACATTGCAGAGGACTCACTGGCACAAAATACCTGACTCAAATGCATGGTGCTACCTAGAGTGCAGTTTTTGTCTCTAATTTCTAACCCCAACTATTAAAACAGGACACTTGCATTCTTGGTGTAGAGGAAGCTATGGCAGCTTCAGTTTGACAAACCAGAGACCTAACTAGAATTTATGAATCAAAGGTTTGCCATTTCTTTCCAGTTCAGGAGTAGAACCCTAGAGATGCCTCTGCCCTTTATATCACCTACTCTAGGAACTTGGTATTAGGAAACCAAGTCTTTGTCTGCACAGAGTTGGCTGGGGTTAATAGTTTAGGGTTTTTTTCTGTGTACTTTGTAGCTGTATTCACACGGGCTGCACCTTGGCTAACAATCCTGACAGTATATGGCTGGTTCTACACATAGCCAGCTCTTTGCCAGACATGTGTCACAATTTATCTGCAAGCAGCATAATTCCCTGCCCTCACTCTAAGCAGTAAATCAGCATGTGCTATATTTCCACTTCCTCAAAAATAAAGCATGCTATATTTCTTCTTTTTATTCTCAAAAAAGGAATGTAATCAGTGTCATTAAAAGTAAGGGCATTGTAACCAGAAATAGCATTTGGCTGATAAATGTCTGCTGATTCCAAAATACTAGGGAGCTGTACCTCTGAATAGTATAAACTGCAGGATGGTGATGTCATTTCAGCTGTGTAATGGTTTACAGATGTTCACTGAGCTTGCAGTGCTGCTGGAGACAGAAGGTGGGAGAACACAGGAAATGGTGAACATCAGAAGAAAATATCAGACTTCTGCAGCCCTAAATTGATTTTTCTTACCTTGCATTCTAACATTTGGAGGAATTATAGCTTTGATGTTAGTGGTGATTTATAATTTCAGAACAGCAGCTAATGCAAACCACCACATTGAAAAGGACAGCAAGTCAATCTGTACTCAATTGAAAAGAGTAAAGGGAATTCCTGTTATACAGGGAATTAAGCATGCTCATTTGAGTGAGCCTGTCTTAATGCTTCCATTAATTAGGAGAACTAGATTTTTATTTCATATTCACGTTTACTAAAGAGTCTTGCAACTTTTTTTACAGGATGTTGAATCTGGTTCTGAAAGTGGAGTGGACGTTGCTTCAGTAAGTCAGTCACAAACAAACTTGTCTCCTAACATCCTTGTTCCCGACCTAACATCTCCCTCTGGAGCGAAACCAAAGGCTGGGGTGAGTACAAAAATTCTATTTTTTTTTTTAACTTCACTCATTATATCAGGTGATGGAATGTGAAGGGTGATGGAAGTGAAATAAAGATATTTTATACTATTCATTACATGGATTGCACAACAGTATGTGTGTCACACAAAGAAAAAAAAAAAAAAGGACTAATAATGCAGGTTTTCTCAAGGTACCATCTGAGACGCAAACAGTCCGAGAGGTTTCATATTCAGAAGCACACTATTATCAGCTGATTATTATAATATGCTGAGTTTTTATGATCAGAAAATAAATTAAAGGAGCTATTCCACCTTACATAGGAAGATAAGGTTTCCTGAAGTGGTATAATTTCTTCCATCTCATGGAGAATGCGGTCACAGAAAAAGACAGTTAAATCATCTAGCCTAATTTATGATGCCCAAACCCAATCACTCTAGACTTCTTGAGAGGCTAAATTATTGTGTACTGCAAGTATTACCCTACGGAAGAGAAAATGTCATTCTAAGGCCAAATTTGGCAAGTGGTTTCATGTGCTGAGAATTGGAGGGAAGCCCCTGAGCAGGCAGACATTTTCCTGCAGGTGCCAGTGCACGCTAGGTGATGAGGAAGGACAGGTCTGAGAGCTCAGATATGACAAGGAGCCTCCTTCTGTATCCATTCATAGATACATACAGCTACCAGGAGCATGATTCTTTCTCTTGTTGTTGTCCATCTATTGAAGAATTGCTCTTGATAATACTTTTGCCATCAGCATGTGCAGAAAGGCTTGGATGCCCTAGAAACTCATGACATACTTTCTGTTCCCTCTAGCATTTGCTGTTTCAACTCCCTCAAGAAGCACAGAAATCTAGGCCCTTCAAAACTTTGCCTAGGCTGAAAAATCTTAGCATAACTCCTGCTCCATCTCTTCCCAGTTTGAACCACTGCTGGTAACCAGACCAGCAGAAAATCTGGGATAAAATATTAAAATATAAAGTGTGGTTAGCATAAATATATATGTTTATAAGAAGCTTATTAAAAAGTAAAATAGTGGCCAACTGTCATTCATTGCACCACAATAATAGCGAGTCAGATAATGACTTCGATTGAGGCAGTAACAAAAGTTCTAATAAATATTTACATTTAGGACTGCTCATATGTACAAAAAGAAATTCACTTGTAATTTATCATCAGTGAATAGCTTTAGCAAACAGAGAGCTCTGCACTCTGTCTTTGTGTACAGTGCAGCACAAATTCTCAAATAAGTACATATGTTATGCTAGAGGGTGATTTTGCCAGATCCTGAGAAGAGCACAGACACCCTAAGGTATTAAACATCTCTTTTAAATTTGGTTTTCTCGATATTTGGGGAACTCAGCACCTGGCTTCACAGAAGCATGGGTCACTTCCATTGGAGTTAGATGCTATATGTTAATTCACATTTAGTAGATACCTATTTCAATTTTGTCATGGTGGATATATCATGCTGAACGTATTTGTGAATATTGCCTTATTATATAAATTTTTACGTATATGATTTTGGAGATAGATTATTTTTGTTTTACTTTCGTAGAGTAAATGTGAATATTCAAAAAACCCTCTCCTGATGTGTGAATTATAGACATTCAATACTTTTTCAAAAATTTTTTGTAAGTGAAGATACATTTTCTCTTTCCTAAAGTTTTTCAGGCTGTAACTCACAACACTCTGTATTGGGATTTGGGGATGGTCTCTTTTTAATACATGTGTTCAGACAAAGGCCATATCTTCATTAGTAGGTTTGACAAGTACAAAAATGTGAAGCATTTTTGTTTGAGTATAGATCTCCTGCCAATTGGGAGAAAAGAGATCCTCTCAGGTTTTTGGTTTTGGTTTGTTTGGTTTTTTTTTTTTTAATTCCTTTTGGCTTTAGGCTTTCACGTGGTTTTGACTGTGTAGCTTTCTGATCCACAGACTGAGTGCTAATGTGTGCTATGGCTTCAACTGTTCAAAACTTGAGGTGCTTTCCTACCTCTAGTCAAACTTTATTTGAAAGCATAAGTTTTCCTGGAACACAGTAGAAGAAAATAACCCATCGTTCTTATCTATCTCTACCCCTGTTCTTCATCAGGTCTGCATGGCTAGACAGTCTCCTGCGAGGTGCTTGACTAAAAATCCCTACTTGTAGAAAAGAAGTTTCCATATTCTTCTTGTCATGGTTAGTGCTGGACTCTACTCAGGATGAATATTTAAAAATAGTATAATGAATGGCATGTTCTTGAAACACTGCCCAGAACAGGTATCAAGGATGTCTCTGTGCAGATTACTCCTATGTAGAGATCTCTTATGAAAATACTCGAAGTGTGGTGTTCTATCTGTAAAGGAGAATGTTCCCATAAATTTTTCTTTTTTTTTGTCTTTTTGGGTTTTTTTTGTCAGACTAGCTGGTATAGGAATAAGTTTATTCTGCACTGGAAACTCAGCAAGCTACTTTTTAATGGTAGTGGATTGTTTCAAAGATTCTACTTCCTTTTTGATGTTTGCAACTGCAGAGCTTCAAGGATTCCAGATGCTTAGTCTCCAAAGACAACTTATTTTACTGTGTTTATTAGTGATATGTAAACAGGAGTACAACTGCTTTTAGTTACATTATGGAATAATATCTGGTATTTTTAAACAAACTATAGGAAACTAATGACTGCATCAAAATCAGACTGTGCAATTAAAACGTGACATCATGTGCAGACTGGGAGGGTGGGAATAATAAGGCAGGGAGATAGGGGTTCAAATCTAGCTCCTGATAAAGAACTTGTAAAAGATATTAATTGCACAATATCTTATCTTACAGATAAGAAATTTGTGTAAAGACAAATTGTGTCCATTCATATTAATTTGGTTTTATATGGATTTAAAACAAATAATTTCTAACAGTGCCACAAAGTGCTGGAATATCCAGAAGCAGAATTTAGTTTGATAATCCTAGTGGAAAGGATTCACTCACTGGCTTATGGAAAACCAGAACACTTTAAATTTTCACGGTCAGATTTTATGAAATGTTAAACAGGACTTTCAGTAGCAGAGATAGTCAGAGTTCTATTTCAAATTCAGTATCAATTACAATTTTCTTTGCAAAATAATAGTAGATATTCTTTTAAAGAAAATTAAGGGAGTTTTGTGTACATTTACATACACAAGTTATCTAGTATTTCATAAAAATTCATTCATGAATAGTCAAATTCATTCTTGTCAGTGTGAATGCCTGTGTACCCATATATATAAAAACATACACATGCATGCACACACACACACACAGCACTCCTTACTGAATTCAGGCATGACAAGGAAGAACAGAATTCTCCCCAGAGCACTATAGAAAGGTATTTCTGCAGAAAGGTTGTTCTATGATTCTGCAGGGTGCAACATGAAAGCCTTTGATATGCAGATGTACTTGGTATTTTGGGTTTATGAGAAGTGTACAGTTAAATAACCTTCCTCCTAAATTTAGGATGCCACCATTATATTTCATGGTCAGGGCAAAATAGCATAAGGTGATTGGTAGTGTTTGGTACATGTTTGTCAAGGTGCACAAATGGGCAATTCTTGTGAAATAAGGATTCCCATGATTGAACAGATACATCTCCCACATAATTTAGGATTGGATAGTAAGAAATAATTTGTCATCTTTATATCCCTTATGTTTACAGAATAAAGAATGTTCATGCTTCCATAATTAGCACATCTGTATGTTCTGGGGTTTTATTTACCAGTTTTCAAAATAGAGAATTATTTTTTTAATATTAGCACTTGGAGACATAGACTTTGCAAGCATTAATCCCCTGACAGTTGAAATCATCTTAAAAAAAATAGGAAATCAACAGGTATTTGCCCCAATGGTCATGAGAAACACTGGAAAACAGGAGTGTCTGGTCTGGATTCAGAGACCAAGCTACGTAAATATCCTGCATGTCATTACCTTCTACAAACTCATGCCTCACATCTGAGCACTTATACCATTGGTCAACAATAAAGACCAGAATTTATATATTTTTTATTTTTAAATTTGGCTTGATTATTATGAAAACAATATGTGGCTATAGAATTTAAAAGGTTTTTTAATAACAGAAGATAAGTTACAATAGCCTTCCCCAGCGCCCAGTTAAGAGTTAACTAGTTAAGGAAAACTTGAATCAATTATAATTGTCCTTTTAAAGTTTGTGGGTTGTTTTTTTTTTTTTTTTTTCCCCCGAAATATGAAAAAATGGCTAGAGGACAAAAGCAACTAAGACCTAAATGTTGTGGCCAAATGTTTTTCCTTGAACACCTGCTCAGCAAAGCCTATTTTCTGTACAGATGAAAAAAAAAAATACAGCCGTGATTATTTTCTACAGCTTTTCTTGGCAGTCCTATCCTCCTTGCTTCAACAGTGTCCAGTTTGGCCTTAATCATGCTGTGCAAAGGTAATCAGAAATCTATTATCCCCAGAATAGCTGGTATCTAGGAGACAATTGTTTTTCAGATTAGCTGTAATGATACATTTCAAATTTCTCATCACTCATTTCTCAAAGTGATTTCAGGCACCACTTATGCCTGCAAGTACAAAATGACCTAGTCTGGCTGCACAGTAGAATGGGATTCAGGTACAGCTACTGATTTCAGAGAAGTCCTGGATGAGCTTGGCAGTCCACTTTCACAAATCTTGTTATTGGATTGGGACCAAAGGGATTATTTCGATGACAGTTTTGCAAGCATTTACACTTGTATATACTGAAATAATTTAGCCTTTCACATATGCTTTTGATTCATATGATATTTTAAAATTTCAGCTATTTAAAGAAAGCAACATCATTCTGTGTGGAGTAATGTATAGATTTGTAAATAAAGTAATGGAGTTCACATTTCTTTGTCCTTTACTGCACTGATTTTTTTAACTTATGAAAGAAGCTAAAATCTGTAATAAGTACAAGGAATTCTTGATGTCAGACTAGATATTCAGATAGAAGAATTATAAGGGCAGCAACTATTTAAAATGTTTACATTTCCTGCTGCATTATGTTTTATAGTAAATTCAATGAACCATGAGGTGTGCAAACACACAGAGATTGTCAATGAATTTGCGCAAACAAATTTTCACAGTAGGTCATACCACTTGAAAGGTGATAGATTTTGTTCACTGTATCATACTTCTATTTCATATTTACTTATTTATTGAAGTCCTCATATCACTTTTCTAAATTTTGCTGATATTATGGTGTTCCTTGAATTAATATTTTACACATTCAGGCGAAACTGGAGTTACTCAGTTAAGCATTAGGGAGAAAAGGACTCTTACTATACAACTCATGTTTTATGAATAGATGAAAAAAATACTTCTCCAGATCTGACTATGTTGAGTATATTTGTATTGCCTTTCATATTAATGTGTAGTAGATTTATAGACAGGATAAGACAATTAATTATGACAATTTAAATGAAAATGTGATTGTGGTAAAATTTCCTAACAGCCTGTTATTTCACCCTACAGAAAGGGTGTTTTCAACACTTAAATTACCATGAAGCCACATTGCTAATCGTGTTACATATAATAGCAGGATTATGCTGTTTCTTACAGAAACGTCACAACATTTTTGACTCTGTCTTGTTCTTCAGAGGAATCTGTATTGTGTTTTATATAAAGCTTCCTACATTCACTCCAAGTGTGTTTTATTTTTCTTTCAAATGTAAGAAGGAGCAAACTACAAATAGCAGACGTGCTTTTTCTATGAAGTTTTCAAGCACCGTAACTCTTAAAGGTGATCGCTTTTTTTTGCAATGAGAGTAATCTACTCCTAGAATTTGAACCAAAACCATTGAATCCAGTTATGACATCTTTGACAGTGCTATTGTGGTCATGGACAGTCTCTCTTTCTGTCCCTTAGTACTGATTCCCAAGTGACCAAACTGATGGAAATTCACAATGCAATAAAAGGTTTGCCATTTTACATAGCTGCAGTATGATGACCCAGAAAATACATGTAATAGGCTGTGCACTTTTGTTTTCGGGTTTGATTCCCAACGTAATATCAGGAATCTAATAAATGCCCAGCTTGCAAAATGCTAAGCATAAAGACTTCTGAGCCTTTTCCAGACACAAAGTTGTACGTTTACATTTCTGTCTCTTCTGGCAACTTGCTTGTAGCTGCTGTGCTTATGTGAAGTTTTATTCTCATGTTTTGCTCCTTTCTGTCTTCAACACTGTATCAGCCTGGGTATGTACAATAACTGAACAGAAGCAAAAGTTTACGACTTCTTCAACAGTAACATTGCTAATTGTATTCTTTCTAATGCTAAGTACATTTTTTCACTGTATGCTGCCATCTGCTGCCTTCTCCTTGTAAATTTTGTAAATGAAGGGCACTGGGTAGGGAATATCAGTTGCTTTCACCATATCAAGCAGTCATGCTGGTTAGAACATTTACCAATTTAATATACAGACCTTTTTTTTAAAAACAAACAAAAAGGCAAAAAAAACCCCAAAAAACAACAATAAAACCCCAACAAAACAAACAAACAAAAAAACTTGATATCTTTACGGATGTAATCTAAATATTTATAAGATTTTATAAACTAAAGGTTGACATTCTTCTCTGGCAGTTAAGTTTTAGCAGAAATTATAGTGGATGGGGATACTTCTAGAAATGTTAAAAAACTTAAACATAGTCCTAAAATAATTGATTTTACAATAATGAGGAAAAATTTAATCTCTTAATAGTTTTAATATGTTTGTAAGATTTTTAGATTAATCCTTTGAACTGTAAGTTTCACATTAAGAATTCTTAATTTTATATTCACAAATGCAATACTTTAGTTGTACATTAAGTGCTGGTATTCATAAAAATCATATCCCATTTTCAGCCAGCTACATAATTACTGACATGACACAACGTAACATCACAACTGCATGTGTACCACCCTACGAGGCATGTGGTTAGAGAGTGCTATGGTTCCTCTTGGCATGTTCCTTATTGCTTCAAGGGACCCAACTGGGAAGAAAAAGTACTGAACATTGCACAGCCTCCCTGGATGTAGTGTCTGGGGTTTTTTTTCAAAATCCATAGTGGTTTTTGGCTTTATTATTTTATTCAAGCCTCTTGTGTTTGAAAATAGGAAGCTGCTTCTTCTCCATAGGAAAAAAAAAAAAGTTCACAGTAAGCTAATAAGCTGATAATCATACCTGAAGTTGACAATATTCAAATAGTTCTGTAGAATGCAAAGGTGTATTTATATTTAAAGTTATTGTGATTAAATGTGTTACAGCATAATATGTTATGGTTATGTCTACCTATAATCTAACAGACTAAGAGATCACAATTCTTCTAGATCGGCTCAGACCTGTGAACACATCTAGCATATTTTCTTCATGAGTAAAAAAATGAAGGAATTATAATTTCCTGTCACTTATGGGAATGTGGGGAATGACTTCCTACTGTGATAGGGAATCTAAAAACTGCAGTCCAGGTTCTTTGACATCCTGTTTACATTTGAGCCTGGGCAAGACAACTCCCAAACTCCTCAAAAAGGTGGTGTAACCCATGTTTTGCACCACTGTTTCTTCACTACAGGTCAGACTTACTGACACTCAGAATCACAACCGTCATATTCTTGTGCATCAGCGTTGCATTTATTAATACTGCTATATCTATGAGAAATGGAAACTGAAATCTGTGATTGTAAGATTTTACTCTGTTGCTCTCAGGACCAATGTCCTTCTATGTAGCTTAAATTTAAATACTCGAGGCTTAATAGCAGGAAATAATTTGTTGGTTTTAAATGATCACATGTAGATGCAGAGAGAGAACTTTCCAGTTTCTCTGAGAACAAATCATATGAACATCGATCGTATAAAATCATATGAAGTCATACAATTTAAAATTTCAGCCTTGGTCTAGTTTGTTTCTTTCAACCTCATTTTTCAATCGGTTAAATGCTCTTTCTCATGGGAGTAAACCTGTTTAAATCAGCAAGATGCTGTATGCCAGCAGTGCCACATGTAGGGGTAGGTGGATAAGTTTTCTGCAGAATTAAGTCCTTGTGCCACAGGTAAAAGGATTAATGATCATAATGAATTACTACAATCCTCTTCCCACTGCCATGTGCCTGGTATCTTAAAAAATACATTCAGAAAAATCTTAAGTGACCTTTCCCAAGCATCAGAAATCTTCCCTCATGCCTGCTACAACTATAGTCAAAGGGTTGAGTCACTCTCCAATGATTAATAAGTAATGGTTAAGTAGACACTCACCACAGGGCAGCTTGAGCTTGCATTCAGGCTTATGTTATAAATGAGTCATACATCCTCCAGTTCCAAACATATGTGTGATGCCTAGAATTGCTAGTGCCCCACCTCCCAAAAGTCAGGAGAGTTAGTTCTATGTGTCAGTTATTTGACCGACACAATGTACCACCAAGATAACTGTGACTTCAGTCCTGCCAAGTACTTTTGTCTAAAGAATCTGTCAAGTTTATGCATAAAAATGATGATAGGCTGAATTTCAGTGAAGAAAGTGTCTGGAATACAGAAATATGAGCTGGCATGTGAAAAGGCTGGCACTCTAAATTACTAAATTACTCTATCACTCTAAACTACTATAAAAGTGTGTGTAAGATATTTTCTATTTATCTTATAAACAGAGAAGTTATCAAAAACATGCAAGTAATAAAGAACTTATTACTCTGAATATTTCTGGGGATTTCAGGATTTTTTTCAATACTGATGACTATGATAGCCAAAGAACCCCACATCATCAATTTATAATTATCCCTCTGATTTACTGCAATGCATTGCAAGATTGTATAGGGAACAGCTGAGACTTGTTCTAGGAATGAGCTAAATGTTAACAAAAACTTTTAGAAAATATTGTGAAGTTTCAATATTACTTTCAGGTAAAATTGACACTATTTTTAAAGAGAAATATACATTTTGATGCAAAAATTAAATAAGAAGGCTTAAGTATTGCAAAAAGCATTTGTGGCCATAGATCCTTATTTTGAATAACATAGTTCAGTCCTTGCTATTTGAAAATTGGTATCAGTGCACATTCATTTGACAGACTATTGACTTGCATTTGGGGGAAGTGATTGTTCTATATAATATCTAATAAAAAGATTGTTATGCATAAATACACCCATTTGTATTAGCTGTAGGTCTATTTCTCAGTCAAAAGATAAAAACAACACATTGTGACTTTGGTAACCAGAGGCTTTGAGTGAAAAAAAGTGTAAGGGGACATTTATAAGTCACCTATTGACTAGCATGTTATTCTCAAAGTGTTGTTTATATTGTGAAAGGAGATAAATATGGAGACATCAATTTGCAAGTGGAAAAAAATAAGTTGGTTTATTTACTATCCATGGATAAAAAAACCTGTTTAGTTATTTGCACCCCTTTTAATCAACTGGAGGCCTCTCATGATGACACGTTTACTTCCAGGTGCCTTGACTTCCTTCCGTAGTTTGCAGATAGCATATACTGTCTTATTTGCTAGCACCTTCCTGGTGAAAATTATAAATAAATTACTTCATCTAAAAGCTGTTTGTAACCATTAGGTTAAAGGATTAGCTTTAATATTATGGTAATGGAAACAGTGAGTGGACATTGATATTCTATTAGTTTTAGACAACGTCTAAAGATGTTTCAAAACAGTCAATACCAAATTTTAGATGGGCTTGCATAGACACTATGTTGAATAGTCTGGTTTAGCATCCATAGGATAATTTTTCAGACTAGCAGTTTTGAGGACTGGGATTCAGCCTTTCTTATTAGATAGAAACCTGTGAAGGCAGCAAGCAAAATTATACTTTGTGTAAATATCAGTGTCTTTACACTTCAAAAAAATGTTAAAGCTTATCTGAAAAAGTTGTTCCTCTTAAGTGAATCATTCTCTGTTATGAAATCAGGAGAAGTCTCAGTTTTGCTAGCTGTTCGGAAATGGTAGGCTTGACAGAATATCAATGTTTATTTTAACTTAGCTCTGATATGAAGCTGGTTGAGTCTGAAATTTTGAGAATTTTCTGGGCTTTGCTTTCCAAGGCAGTATGTTCTGAATGTCAGGCACTACATGGAAACGTCTCATTTGTTCTCCAGTTTTATTGCCTGATAAGTTTTGGTGCAAGTCTCTCTTCTGTGCTCTTCCATATGGACAGAGTAGAATCCTTAATGAGTTTGTCCTTTTTTCACTTGAGGATGTTTAACTGTATGTCAATTGAAATTTTAAGTCTCTTTTTAGCACCTGCCAAGAAAAGCTTACATGACGTTTATGTAATTTTGGTGTTTTTAAAAAAATACTTTGTAAATTTTCTGTCAGCCTGTAATCTTTCTAGTGCATCTCTCCATTGAAGAGCTTGAATTCTATGATTCAGGTCAGAATTGTTGTTGCATGTATGAGCAACGATGGGCAACATTTTTAAATCACTGTCAGTTAGAAGCCTGTGAGTGGAAAAATGATGAAAAAGATGTAAACTCATTCTTAATGTCAATGGAGTAAATTATTTTCCCTGAAGAAAACCAAAGTCCACTAAGCAGTTTTATTAGTAGATTCTTTTTGCTGTTGTTTAAATTGCTATAATGCAGGGATGTATATAGCTGAATGGAGTTGCTGCAGTTTTGGCATGAGCCAATACTTGCAAAAGAGATCACTGCAGGAGATGGTGACTGCTGTAGGTGAGGTATATAGGAAGTAATCACTTAAAAATGAAGAATATTTTTTAAAGGTTAAATCTGTGGAACTTCCTGATATTTTGGAAGGTAAAAGTAAATTGGTTTAAGAAAAGTACTTACACTTTTTTTTTTATTTTTAAAGACTATAACTAATCAAAACAGCAGATAGAAGCTTCTGCTCATTAACTGTTCATCATGTGATGAAATCATAACGCAGGAGTTGCATTTGGTTCAAGAGCCAGTTTGCCAGCCTCTTCTGTTGGGTCTGTTGTTTGTATTTCACACATGCCCTGTAGCTGACATTGGGATTGTCATGTTTTTATACACATCCTCTGATCTACTGTGGGAAAATAGTCTAAATTCATCAAATGCAACCACAGACTTCTCTGAACTGTAGATAGCTGGTCATGGAAGCCCTTACATGGGCTATTTCTCTTACGTGGAAGTTGTTTCTCTTCTGCAAACCTTTATTTCAGTATAACTTGTCATGGTGACACATGCCTTCTCTGTTTCATGCCTGAAAGAACATTTCAGGGTAAGTAATAAATTCCAAACATTACTGAGAAACTCTGTTGAAAAGAAGGAATCTGAAATCTCCTGTTAAAATTATATTGTGATATATTGCATCAGTTATTGTATCTGTACATCTCAACATTTTTAGAATTCTGACTCTTTGAAAGGAAGTAATTGGAAGATATAGTGTGGGATAAATTTTACCGCATGCAGAAGACTAGCATAAGGATATTTAATGATGTCAGTCCTTAAAAGAGTGTTGAAGAGCATCTTACTATGCTGAAATGAGCAGAGTATATTCTGCATAAAAGCTTTTAGTAAACACCATGGAAATAGAAATATTCATAGATTTGTGACACTTTCCATCCTGTTTGGTAAAAGCTCAACAAGATATCTCAAAATCCTGAGGGTTTCAGAAAAGGTCAGGAGGTCCCCTTGCTGGACAGTATGGAGTGGAATGGGAAAGAACTGTTTGGAAACTTGCTGCAGAAAGCTAGGTTGCAGATTTTCTGGGAACTAGGGCTAAGGGGCTTTAAAGCTGTGGAAAAAAAAAAAAAAAAAAAAGGCAACTTTTTGCCAGTAGACCAATAGGTGACAAAAGGCTGCAATTCTGTTCAGTTCAAGAGTGTTGCACAAGACTTTCAGCTAGGATAAACTGTTATTAGATGCTGAATTGTTGGTTAACTTGTAATTTGCCAAGGGCAACTTCAGCTTTGGTTTTGAATAACTCTATGAAGAAATCCATTGTTTCTCTATCTGACTCTGAGTACATATAACATCTTGCTAGGAGTTAGCTCACTGCGAGACAAGCAGGAAAACTAAACAGTTCAGATTGAAAATCATCTTGTGACTGACAGTGACAAGACCCTTATCCCTCAGCAATTCAAGAGAAGGGAAAGCTCAGAGTGGTTTGAAGTGGAGAAAATAATGTCATCTTAGGAGTTCATTTTTACAGTAATGTGGTTGTGTCCCAGGCAATACTGCTCTTTCTCCTCCTTTGGGTGATGTTCATAAAATGAGGAGATTCAGATCACCGAGCTGTCCCATGCTCATATTGTCAAGCAGTGCAGGTGAGATACACTATGATTGTAAGCATAGCAGTCACATTTGAGCTGCTTAAGAACTACCAAGAAACCTACTGCTTTGAGCACCCGCTGTGCTAATCTTAAAAGTGATAATAACTATTAATAACAATTTAAACTCTTAGTAAAAATGTTGTCCTGACAAGATTGGAATCATTCTATTTATTATAATGTTACTCACCGTAAAATTGTTTTCAACTGGTCTCCTAATATTCACATCCAAATGTTTGGTTCTTGATGAGACTTTGACCCATGTTGAGATGTTATGAAATTTGAATACCTTTTGGCAGAATTACGTTCATAAAAAAAGGAAAGAGCAGAATGATTTTTAAACAAGGTTGTATTTTAGCTTATCTATGCTTCTGAATACTTTAAGTGGTCTTTTTTTTTTTTTTCTTTGCTTGGTTTGTTTTTTCTTTTTTGTGTCTTCTCTCTCTTTTCTCTTTCTCCTGTTTATATTATATTACATGATAGTTTTGGGGTTTTTTTTTTAATGTTCTTCTCTTCTCTTCTAATTCATTTGACTTTTCCACCTTCCTGACTTCTATTCTGGATTTGCAACTTGCGTTACAGTTCGGACAGTTATCAACACCAAATCATACCCATCTTGTTACAAAGTACACTGCCTTTCTCATGGTCTGTGGATATCTTCCACCAGATCAGTCCTAGCAAGATCCTTGTCATGATTGTGCAGCCACAGCTTTGCCTATTCCTAAAAGCATTTGAATTACTTTTCTTCTTATATGCAGTTGGATAACATGTTTACCTTTGATTTGAATAAGGGAGAAAAAAATATCTGTGGTTATAGCAAACACAGATATGTTTTCCTGGACACTGGCTGAAGACCAGTACCTTTGGGGACAGGTATATCACTCGTAATTGTTGTTTATGCTGTCAGTCGTGTTGGTACTGAATCCAGCCTCTATGAGACCATGTCTCCATTTTCATCTGTGGTTATTTTAAGTGTGCTATCAGCTAAGTGATTTTTGAAGGATTCGTGATGTCTGAAGTAATGTGCATTTAGCTGAAGAGGGAATATGCAAAACCTCAAGAAAGAAAAAACTATATTAAAGGAGAAAGAAACAATGTAATATGAAATATACCTTAGTGAGAATTTCCTGTGTTTTATCTAAGAAAGAATTTCAGGCTTGAGTCCAAGACAAGTAAGGGAGCACAGAACAAGGGGATGAAGACACAGAATTTGATTTAGGAATGCAGTGACAACAATTTAATCTGTCTACCGGCACATAAAGAGCACAAGAAAGTAGAAGCATGAACATGGAGAAGGAAGAAAAATGCCTTGCATGAGCTTCTTGAAGGGGGGGAGAGATGAAAGAAGAAGAAAAAGCACGGCTGGGGAACAGACTACAAAGTAGAAGGAAATTGGAAAAATAAAAAGATATTCTAAAGGGTAAAGAGGAAATGACAAGAACAAAATTATCAGCTTGGTCAAATCAGTTTACTGGTAGTGAATACATATCTAGATTATCTTCTTTCATGCCCTGTACACAGTATTCTTTACTCCTGGAACACAGTTTGAAAACGTGGCATGAATAGTTTGTATTACTGGAAGAAATCTGTGTCTGCCTTTTGAAGCACTTTTCCAGACAGACATGCTATGAGTGACATCATGGAAAACCATTTCTTTTTGTCCTTTATATATGCCCCTCTTGTAAGGAATTCTCTTGCTTCTGCACACTCTCACTCCCTGTCTCTTGCCCTCTCTGTCTTGTTCTTTCTCCCCTCTTCCTCTCCTCCTCTCCCCTCTCTCCTTCTTCATCTCCCCTTTTCCTCTTCCCATTCCCCTTTTGTTGGTATTGTTTGGTGGATTTTGTTTGGGGTTTTTTGTTTGTTTGTGGTTTTGTTCTTTTTGTTTGGTTGGTTTGGTTTTTGATTGTTGTTCTTGGTTCTTTTTCGGTCTTCAAAGCCAGTGTGGGAGCAAGGGACCTTTTTAGCGCTCTATTTTATAGTTGAAAGAGCTTGGTTTGGGGTGTTTTAAAGCACAGAATTCCTCTCAGTGAGACATGCCACACATTCTGATCTCTCCCCTTCAGGCAGTTACACACTATTAAATATGGGATTGGAAATGACATGCATCTGGAAATACAGAAATGAAACAGCCTTCCACTTTCTTCACTGCACTATACAATGAAGGTGTTGTAAATTGTTAATTGAATGCCATAAGGTTCTAGGCTTTCTGTAGAGACTGTACATTCCAGTGTATTGCCACGTTATTTTCTTCAGAGTAACTACTGTACTTTGAAACTTTCTGTGTTCTAACATAGAGATTAGCAAAGTTTTTAGTTTTTGTTCTTATTCCCTAAAACAGCTTGTGCTCTGAAATTTTGTTCTAGTTACCTTCTCTTTACCATCTATACAATATTTTTGTACTGTCCCTATTTTAAAAGAGAAAATCTGAACAACCTGTAATGGTACTTAAGATGTTCCCCGTGTTCTACAACCCAGTAAAGAGTGAAATATGGTTACGGTATATTAGATATATATACACAGAGATTAACAGTTCACATATTGCCATGCAGAACACAGAAACAGGGTGCTGCCCAAGATGGAAACTGGGGAGATCCTTCAGTCTTCAGGATTGGTAGAGATCCTTTTGTGTTCCCGCTCTGAGAAGACAACTTTGACTGTATGTGAATAGCACTAGACTGCGATGTTTATTCTTCTGTAGCAGTTTCTAAGGTGAATAAAAAAACCCCACAAAAGCCAGCAGATAAGGAGTTACAGGCCACTGAGACTGAAGACTGTAATGTGAAAACAAAGTAGGGTTTGGTTTTGGAGAAGGGAGAGGACTAAATGATGGAATTAATCTCTCATTTGTCCATGATCCTGAAGAATCCTAGCACACTCTTTTCAAAGCTGTAACTCTCAGTCCAGCATATTTTATATTGTAATAGTATAGCCTTAGGAGTGTTCAACACAGTTTATGAGTATCAATGAGTAAGTGCTAGATTAGATAAATGTCAGATTAAATATACCGTTTCTTTAAAATGTGATGAGTTCCAAAGCACCTCACATGATTGACCAAGATACATATCCTTGAAAGCCTGAAGGAACTTTAAGATAACAATATTTAGAATCCAACTTTTGACGCAATTGGCAGTTTATTATAGAGAGACAGTGAAATTTAATATAGACCTTTCCACTGAACGGGAGCAATGAGTTTTTTCCACAATAAACTCACAGAGTTGATATGCTGAATGAATAAAAAGTTCAGCAATTCAGTATCTCATTGGAGAATTAGTGAGGTGATAGGCATAAGGCAGATAGCAAAAACATGACAGTGTAATACAGACAATTTATACCCGGCTTCCAAACTGTTACAGAGTTATGTTGGCTCATTGTAGAGCTTTTCTCCACAGTCACATGCAGTTTTTCTAATTATTCTATTGCTTCTTTGCCAATACAAAAGCAGTTCAAGAAAGATCTAGTTTTGCTGTTGCCAATGCTGAGTGATGTTTTGACATGCTTGGGGATTTCAAAAGGTTTTGAGACCTCTGTATTCTTAGCAGAGGAAAAAAACTTTAATGGCTGTCTTGAGTTGTTTAGAACATAGTCTTTTGGAAATGTATAAACTGTAATAAGAGAAAATCAAATTACATAGACTCTATGTTGAGAAAAGGGAGATTTAAGATTTATTTTGAAAAATTCAGAGAATTTTGGTGCCTTAGAAGCCATTCTACACTTCAGGAGGACATGTAACTGTCCAAAATTAATTTTTCTCAATTGAGCCATTAATAATTTCTAAAAACTTCTAAAACGAATATTTTTTTTAAAAAACATTTAGATGTGTGCTGAGCTGAACAAATAAAAAGGACCTACCTGACACTACATGGCATGAATTGTAATTTATGTGATCTCCAGGTCTAAGATGACTTCCAGGAAGGGAAACCCTGTTGCTGTATCTACTTGTGTTACCTCTGTAAGATGAACATTTTTCACTAATTTTATACTTCTCAATTACTTTTGAAAGTGTTTTAGTAATATCTTGCCTGTGTATTCAGTAATGTGACTGTAGACACTGAAAACCTTAACCTGACTGCTCTTCCAAAGCTCCCTGCTGGAATGAGAAATTCTCAAGGAGTTACCCCAGCTGAGGAAGCAGGAGAATGGAACTCTTCCTATGATTATTTAATTACTGAGTCCTGATTGCCCTGAAGAAGGGTAGGGAGAGAAGGAAGGGAGAATGGATGTTAAAATGCACATATAAGTAGGAACTACCTTCTTGCAGGTAAAGATCAAGGGAGAACAGTAGCAATTAGCTGAATCTGATTAGGTTTACATCTCAAAGTATTCTGAAGGATGTCACAGGTCTCATTAAATATTTGAATATAGAGAACTTTCCTCATTTGAAGTGAGTTGCCTTTTTCCAAGAAATATAGGTAAACTTTTAATTTATGACTTCTGCACCCTTTTTTATTTACTTATCTACTTATGATTACTTTTTATTGAAAATCTTTCATTAAGTATTCCATTCCAACACTGAGGCCACCTCAATGGCAGAAAAAACATTGCCAAGAAACATATAACTGCCAGACAGTTATATGTTCTCCTTATAATTCTAAGGAGGAAGAATTTACAATTGTTGCCCAAACCTAAGTTCTGCCTTGAAAGCAAAATTAACAGCAAAACTTTCAGAAGTCTAATTGACTTATGTTACAAGCTCACATTTGTATGCAACTGGAACATTTGGGAGACAATGAGGTTAGACTTTAAAAGTAGGCAACTCCTTTTCATATTTTTTTGTGTGTGTTCCAAAGATATTTGAACTTTTCTGTAATTCTTCCCTTCATCCATCTGAAAACAACACACAGTACTAGATTCCAAGTATTTTCCTCAATTACAGGCTGAAGTTTGTGCACAGGTAGATTGCAGGTAGTTTTTCCAAAGTTCTACCAGAAGGAATATTTGATAGTTTCCCTGCCCACATGATATTTATACAAATATTTTCTTTTTCCTTTTTTTTTTCCTGTGTCCTTTGACACACCTATTGGAAAATGTTTAGCTCATAGATGAGATTATTTGGCAAAGGAATTTTGAAGAGCAAGAACATTTGAAGAGCAAGACCTTGAGTCACTGAGACAGAACCAATCTGTCTTGTAACTTTATTCAGAATTTCACAATCCCCGCTAAACTGCAAGATAAGGGCCAAAGGCAACAAACCAGCAGGAGCCAACTCAGAATGTGCCAAAGTTCATAGAACAGTTGCTTCAGGCTGAAGTTTGTTGACCCTTAATCACTGGGGGTCATCAATGGTTCTGCTGCAGGGCCCTGCAGAACGTGAGCCTGATCAGATCTCCTGCTGCTGCTGTACAGGCTACTGGTGGGGCAGAGTGAAAGCTGGTATACACAAATTCCAAGGCAGCATTTCATGGGTATCTGCCTGTCATCGTGCTCTTTTGGACTACTATAATTGTGTAACGCGTGTTTTCTAATTCTAAACTTCCTTAATCTCTTGCAAATGGTGTAGGTGGAGTTAATCACAGCACAGGCAAGATTCCTTCCAGTTGGCATACCTTTTATGCTTTCAGTACTGTGTTTTGTCATTGATTGATATTAGTGTAAGCACATACTTACACAGTTTAAAGTTTTAAATCATCTTCTAAGTCACAGTGATAACATTGTCAAGAAATGCCATTTTCAAGTTAAGTCTCCTTGACTCCTAGTATTACCTTTAATGTCTGCATTGCAATGAGTATCCTAGACTGCTGTAAAATGTGTGAATGATTGTAGGGAAATAAATGGCATTTCAGACCCAATTCTTGCAGTAAATTCAGCATGTAAGCATGCAGTGACAAAAACATGTTTCAGCCTTATAGTCTATGACTCATACAGAGTAGCAGCTACTAAGGAATATTAACTAATTTAAAAATTATGACATTATTGGTATAATAAATTCTGTAATGCATATTTTTATGGGCTGTATCCTCTATTTGCACAGCTCACAAATTTTTACATAAGTAATCTTTATGACAATGATAGACCTTTAGAAAATACCTCATTCCTACCATCCAGAGGCATGTGGGTATAGTCCATCCAACATAAAGAAATATATGCAATACAAATGTTTTGAAAAATCTTCCACTGTCTTCAAAAGCTCCAGAGTTGTGAGTGTTTCTCATAATTGTCTTGCATATGAAAGAGGCAAAAGACAAAGGAGGTGTGAGGGCATATTGGCCTCTAGAGCAGCTATGTGTCACAGGGGCTGAGTGTTTGGGAGTCTTCAGAACTAGGTGATCCTCTTTGAAATGAAACTGGAAATGGGGGGGGAAAGGAAAGGATAATAACAGTTTTTCTCTACAACTGAAAAGATAAAACAATTCATGACAAAACTGGCTCTGACATTTAGCAATAACACAAAAGGAAATGAACTTACATTTAGAAAAAAATTCTAAGCTCTACTGTACTTTTTGAAGACAAAATCTACTAGATGAAAAATATTCTAGATTCTGTATATGTTCAGGATTATGAAATACTAGATGCTTCAGAAAAATACTCATAGGGTAACTTTCACAATTGCAGGTAAAGCTGAAATAGAGGAGACTGGATTCCTTCACATTTTCCTCATGAGGATCCTCCTTGCATCAGCAAAGCTATTTCACTGGCTATCCTAAGTGCTTTCTCTTATGTATTCTTTTGCTGGAGTATCTGAAAAACTTTTATACTGATCAAGATCACAGTGTTCCCAAGCTACTTAAAACATTATTTATATGAAACAAATGATCATTTTCCTTGTACTCCCACATCAGTCTGCATGAAGATTCTTGCTTTATACTGGTTACATTCCTTCTGGTGTATGGGTAATTCTTCTGCTCTGTTTGTACAGGATCTTGCACAATGGGGTTGTGGTCCAAATCTGTGGCTTTTGAGTGCTTCAGTAATACAAATAATGTTGTCACCACTTAAAAATAGGTTTGTGATGTTGAAGCATGTCTGATCTTGAAGAGAATGAAAGCAAAAATACTAGCAGGCTACCAATATTACCATTATTCTTACTTTTTAATTCCTGCAAGTATGCTGGTTAATTTCAGTAACAGTCCTACTTCAAGAAGTTTTCAGTCCAAAGCCCAAGTTAAGAGAGTTCACACTGGAAGATGGACAAAAAGAATTATAGAATTATTAGTGAGTAAAATATTTTCAAAAACATTTTCTCATTACCTTCCCTTCAAATAACAATGGGCTAGGGGCAGCATTCAACATGGAAAGGGATGCTTGTAAGCATTTGGCAAAATAATAGTTCACAGAAATCTGAATGATTGACTCTACTTAGTAAACTGGGATTGAAAATTCATTCTATACCAATAGAGAAGGACATGAATAAGCCAGTGGACAAGGCTTCTATGAGCATGTTTTTCATCCAGGGAGAAAGAAACACATTAGTAGCGTCAAAATCTTTGTCAGACTAACAGGGAACAAAAGAACAGCACTGAAGGCATTGATTTGGACAGTGTTAGATAAAATATGAAAATGGTGACTGATAATTTCCATCTGAAATTGGTGGGTGGTGACTACCTCTACAAATTAAGATGAAAACCGTTAAAGACAGCAAGTACAATAACTTGTATCTTAAAATATGGAAAATGTCATAGTGTAAATATCATTCTATGAACACACACAAATATTAATTATGATAATAAAGTGTAAATGAAGAATTAAGTAGGAAGTTTAAATACAAGACTATTTTAATTGCTAAAAAATAGACTGAGGAATTAAAAAAATAAATAAAAAACCCCTGCACATATTTTTGTCCAGATTGATTTTTCTTTTTAAAGATTTTTCTCTCTCCTAGCTCTTAAAGAGCAGCTTTTTGTCACTAGCCTGTTTGAATAAATTATACATTTATCTTCTTCAAAAACCACACACCTTTGTCATCTACCAGCCGACAATCTTTAAGATTTACTGGCATGTTTTTGCATTCTCTACTACTTTGTGGTCTGACTGTATTATTACCCAATTACAAAACCACTATCTGTATCACCTTCCAAAATGAGAAATGGACTCAGTTCTTCCAAGGAGTAAATCATTGTCCTGTGTGACTCCATGTGAAATATGCAATTTGTTCCATAAAATGCATGGGAAAATCTTTCCTAATTCCTGTTGAGTTCTCTGTGGTTATCTGAAGTTCCCACAGAAGCTGCACGAGCTATTAAATCTCTCCTTATTGTTTTCACTGAAGTCCTAGTAGCTCAGCTCCTTAAACTAGTAATTATGCTGTTCCTATGTTTGTGTCTCATGGGCTATGTATGTGCCTGTACAAACACAGGTCAGCATTAGTGCAGGTCAGCTATAAAGTTCAGCAGTGGGAGCTCTGGTTTTTACCAAGCATTTCTATTTCCACCTCTGCATCAACCATATCTGCTCTGACTGTCAGATTCTGGAACTGAGTCTTACACAGCTAAGCAATTATTTTCCCAAATAGTGCAGTTGTCCTACCATTAAAAGCAAGTACATGAGGAAAATGCTACCATTTCTACCTGTGATTCTTCCAAATCTTGTCCGAGTTAGCTGTTTGGACAAAAAACTGTATTGATCCCACTGTGTTAAAGAGCTGTGCTCTTCACCTAGTAGATTAATTAATCCAAATGAGTGTTTCATTCTAGTATTCCTACTCTACTGACTATTTAATTTTGGACTAAAGTAGTTTTAAAATATTTTGCTAATTTAATTTATAGTTATTAGGTAAGTTGTTCATCACAAAGTTTGTATAACACATACAAAACAATTTAATGTAATAAGATCTTAAATTGCTCTCTGCAAATTATTTTCAAGCATTACCACACTGAGTCAAATAACAAATAAATTGGTTATCATAAGCTGCATAATTTTAGATTTTAAACAGGGCCTTAAGATTCTTATTAACATAGCTCCTCTAGCTAAACATTACAGGATAAATCCAAGACTTATCTCCTTCTAAGCTACTGTTATTACTGGGTGAGGAGTAGAGGATAGTTGTTTTCTGATTCCTTTCTATGATGGCAGCAGGACATGGGCTTTCTTTTATCACTGGGATTTTGAGTGGGGTGACAGAAGGCTTTCTAAGCATGAGGTAGCTTGATAGTTCTTCTCTTTTCCCCATGAGATGCAATGTATCACAGGCATGACATGACCCTTTTTGAAGGGGTACATTCAGTTGGTTCACAGATATCAACTCTCAAACTTTATTTCAGTTGCTGCTTGTAAAATTGACCAGGCATTAAAGCATCTAAAGAAGGTGAAGTTGAATTTATCAAAGCAATTATCAATCATCCTAACATTTGAAGTCAGAAAATATCAGGGAAAAAAAAGATATTCTTTAGTGATGTAGGACCCAACGGAGTGCTTGTCAAAGTCAAGGAAGTCTTCCCATTGATTTCTCTTAATTACAAAAACTCCTGTGGAAGAGCTGTAACTGTGTTCAAGGTTTTCCATGGAGTCCTGCTCAGTGATTACTCCTGGAAAAGTTCATTTATCTACAGGTAAATCTAATTAAATAAACAATCACACGTGAAATTTGGGTTAATTTTGTCAGTTCAGAAGTGGATACTTTTATAACATAGCATATCTTCTGTTCCTGATAAACACTTACAGATCAGCCCAAAGGATAATGAGTGGTTTCATAACTGTATGTAGGAATGTGAAAAAGATATCTAAGAGTGGACGGCTTTCAAGTCTTGCCAGCAAAGGCAGAAGAAGATTCATTTGCTACAGAATGTAATTAAAGTTCAATCCTGCAATAACATTCACTTTCATAGCAAAAGTATAGCTAATTTTTATATGGTTTACTAGAAAAGGTTGCAGATTGGAATAATTTTAAGTCTTTAAAGCAAATTAGATTAATGCCTAGGTAACAAAGTTAGATCTATCCTTACAGCTTGTCTTCAGAAAGGCGTGACATATGATTGTAGAAGTCTCTCTTATTCCAATAGTTCCCTGCACAATCATTTCTTTCCTAGTAGTGGTAGGATCAACATTTGTCCTGAATCGGTGTGCCTGCAACTTTCTTGCTTTAGTTTTTCAGCAAAATAAGAAATAAAATAAAACCTTGATTTCATCACCTCTAAGCATCAGAGCAGAATGATTACCAGGACCAGCTATTCTTTACTCTCAAGTGTTCGTCACAAACGTAGATAAAGGATAAATAGCAGAGAGGATCAGGGATGTTATGAATACTCTCTTCTCTCCTGTTTAACCTGTACTCTCAGTACTAAACCAGACTCCAAGAGGGCTCTCCACATACAATTGGCAGAAACATTCACTTTTGGTTTCTTTTCATCATAATATCCTAAACAAAATATGCTTTCTTTTTCTATCTAGCTTATTTAAGTTAATTTACTAAATTAATTTCTTGCTGAACACTTAAGACCTACAGACTGAGTCTTTCCTGAATATTTTAGTCTCCTGAAGATTAGTGATTTGAAATGAATGATAGATAACTCCCTACAAGACATGGAGGTCAGACTAGCTGCTCTGTCTGCTGTGTTGTATGCAGTATTCTGTGATACTGGATCCAAGCTCATAAAAGTTGAAAATACTCAGGTGGAAATTTTGAGCTGTCTTGTAATAATAATAATAAAATAATAAAAATAAATAAATTAAAAATAATGGAAAAAAAAAGGCAAAAAGAAGAGAACCTAGGAGAAAAGATAAATACATTCTTGAAGTCCTTGAACTCTTAGAATACTTAAGTATGGTAAACAACTTACAAAGGAAATAGGAATAACTCCAAGTAATAATCTTCAGTAATTTGTAATTAGTGATGGTCTTAAAAGAATTTAGCTGCTATTAGAACATTTAGATTTTCAAGGCAGTCACTGTAGCAGCTTTTCCATAGCTTCATAGAAAAGAACAGAGTTCTTGAAGATAGAGCTTTTCTGCAAGTGCACATTATAGTGACAAAATACTATAGCAATCTTTTGTGACATATTTTCCTTAGCCTCACCTTCCTAATAACTTTGTGGAATTAGCATAGGAGAACAAAATAATAAAATCGAGAAACTTTCTGCAGTTTATTTGTTCATGTGCCAGGCTTTTTCCCATGTATACACAAACAAGCTTTGATTTTCTCAAGAGCTGGATAAATGGATGCTTCTAGTGCCAATATTTCAGAACTGCACTGGGTTACTGAGAGTCAATTACAAATATTCAGGTTTCATAAGACATATACCAATCAAGAGAGTGAGTGATTAAATATATGGTATGTTTTGCAGTGTTTATTAAGGTAAAAGTTTGGATTATTTAGTCCTGTTCAAATGTAGTTTAGAAGATACTCACTTTTGTAAATGTCACATTCTCACGAACATAGATTGAAAAATCCATGAAAATTTCTTATTACTATTTATAGCAACACCATCTCCTGCTGCTACCGTTACTTGTTTTGATGTCTGTGGAAAGAACTTCAAGACAATCTGTCATCTATCTGCAGCATCTGTAAGGGTATACTTTAAGCCAACATCTTTTTCCTGCTTGGATTTCAAGTTTGAATTTATGTCTTTTTTTTGATGCCTTCATAAGAAATTCTTGCATTTTGTAGTTCTATAAACAAAGCCCAGTAGACATAGCAGGAGCTGTTTGAGCTTCTACAAGTTCTTTGTGTGACAGCATCCTAATCACTTGTTATGTTGCAGAAGCATTAACAACTCCTGGAAATCACAGATTCTGGTTTTCACAGAATTTCATCTTTTCCACAGACTAAGTGTAGAGCTGCTCTTCTGTGTTAGCAATGTTTGGCATTATCTTCTAAACCACTTTATCCTTCATCTAAAAGATGCATCCTGATGACATTAGAAACTCAGAACAAATGTGTTCTGTCATTCTAAAAACTCTTAAGAGATAAGCTGGTTTTGAACAAGATACCCTAGCTGAAGATGTCATTTTTAATGGTTTGACAGTTTTGAATTGTGTCAGTCCAGCCAGTTTTCAGCACATCTCACTGTTTACTCTTCCAGCTCATACTAGCTCAGCGTCCAAATAAGACTGCTTTGGGAGACAGTGTATGAAGTCTTACTAAAGTTAAGGTATATTATATTCACTACTCTCTTGTCCACTAGCCTGTGATTACCTCTTGGAAGGCAAATCAGGTTCATCAAGGACAATTTGCTCTTAGTAAATTGATGTTGATTGCTCCTGATTACCTTCCTGTCACTCATGTCTTTGGAAATTGATTCAAAGACATGATCCATGATTTTTCCCTTGACTGAATTGTAATGACAATTTAGAGATCATTACCTCTTTCCCTTTTTTGAGGATAGGTGTAAGTCTTTGTCCAGCCATCAGGGTCATGCCCTCTTGTCCTGTCACTAGTTGCCTGGGAGAAGAGCCTGGCCCCTGCCTGAATACAGCTTCCCTTCAGGTAATTGTAGAGAGTGATGAGGTCCCCCCTGAGTCTCCTCCAAGCTGAACAATCCCATCTCCCTCAGCCTCTCCCTTAAGACTTTCCCTCCAGTCCCTTCCCCAGCCTCATTGCTCTCCTCTGGACCCGCTCCAGCACCTCAATGTCCTTCTTGAACTGAGGGCCCAGAACTGCACACAATACTCAAGGTGAGGCCTCATCAGTGCCGAGTACAGGGGCAGAATTACATCCCTAGTCCCGCTGGCCACACTATTCCTGATACAGGCCAAGATGCCATTGGCCTTCCATGCCACCTAAGCATATATTGCTGGCTCATGTTCTGCTGGCTGTCAACCAGCACTCCCAGGACCCTCTCTGCCAGGCCACTCTCCACCCACTCATCACCCAGTCTATAGCAATACACGGGGTTATTGTGATTAAAGTGCGGGACGTTAAGCATGTCCAGGTGAACTACATTTAGCCTTACAGTACATCCACCTTCTCTAAATAGTCCCTAGCCTGTTGGGTCCTCACTTCTGGTTGTTCCTCTGTTTGTAAATCATGCTAAGCCCAGATGTCAAAGAGTAGGATTTGCCTGTGCAAAGTGAATCAGAATAGTCTAGATTTTGACTGGACTAGAAGTACAAAATAATGGAGAAAAGAGTATTAAAAAGGAAGAATGAAAAATCTTGATCTAATTTACCTGTAGGTTGGCTTCTTTCTTTCCTTCACTCTCTTTGGTACTAGATACTAAAGTTGTTTATTTCTTTTAGCAGCTGCAAGGTGCACTGCTATCACCACATTTATTCTTAAAACGAAACACAAGCAAATATAAAATAAAACTTTCATTTCATACTTCTGTCCTGAGAGACATAGCAATCTTTTGTAACTTGCTTCATACACAGACTATTCCTTCCTCATTGATTTTAGCATGCAAACATCAAGTTTCAAAGGTCTAAAGTACATGGGTGGTCAAGGGTACTGCATTCTTCTATTTTTTTCCAATTAAAACCAGGCACTGGTAGAAGGATTGGTACAATGTCATTGGGTTTCTTGTTGGTTGGGTGTTTTATTTTCACTAAGCCATATTTCTGCTTACTTTGCTGCCAAGACACAAAGAAGACCTTGGGATTTTTTTTGTTTTGGTTTGGTTTTTTTTTTTTGTTTTGGTTTGGTTTTTTGTTTTGGTTTGGTTTTTTGTTTTTTTTTGTTTAAAAAAAAAAAGTCATCTATCCTTCCTGTGTCAACTCTGTCCTTTCAATTTACACAAAAAACTAGGGACTAATGTGGGTGGCTTTTATGTTATATATTTAACTTATATAATTCTTTTCACAAAATTTTTTTTTTCATATGAAATACAACTGTTTTGTTAGAAATCTACTCTGCCAGTTTGCAGACTATCTGCTTTCAAAAAACCACCTACTCTTTTCACGTGGTGAAACAGGATTTGTGGCTTTCTAGAATTCTTTACACCATCGTTAGTGGTTAGGAATATTTTTAAATGCTTGTGAAACATTTGTTCTAGGAGAATTGAGTGTGAACATAAGATTCAGTAAAAAGTGGCTTTGCAGAAAATGTTTCATACATGTAATGGTCCCTCTTTAACTAAAATATAGAGTAACTGAAACTTTCCTCAGGGGACTGGTATTGGTATGAAAGCCAAGAGTGCACTTGGACTCTTGTGTGCTGTTTCCCTCTGGAAAGTTTTGAAAGCTTAGAAACTGTGAACTACATTTTACTGTTATGGCACACAAAGTTTGTGAAATTTGGAACAATTCAGAAAGAAACTGTTCTATTAGTGCACAATCCTGGGCAAATACAGACAATGCCAAGCACTTCACAGAACTGGACCCACTTACTACTCTTAGGATCTGCAGTGCATCTGTCTGCAAGCCTTGGTGAGATTTTCATGGGAATAGCGTGGGAACTCTGATGTTGATGAGATACTTCTTTGCTTAGTGCCTGCAGAAAACAAAAATAAAATTCAGAACAAAATAAATAAATAAAGTGATCCTGAAAGAAGACCAATTTTAGAACTTCTGGGAAAGGAAGAAGCTTAAAGTGTCTGTCTTCATAGTAAATGCAGTAATTAGTAAAAGGTTTGATATAAATCCTGGGCATATCTATATATGCACACACAGAACTGTGTCTTTAACAAGGAAATGGACACAGCATAGACAGGAAGATTATGAGTCAGGGAATATCAACTTAATCCTTCACTTACTAGAGTAATTGGCAAAGTTCCTATTTACTTTAGCAGAATTGTGCTCTGTATTAGTAATGATTTCTTTTTCCCATGAATTAGAATTATATCATCTATAGAAAATAATAATGTTTGGAACTTCTGTTAAGTAAATGAATGGCAGTATTGAATATATTCAACTTTTAAGTGTTCCATAAAATAAAGGTTTTCAAGACAGAGCATATCTTTCACCAGCTATGGTTAGCCATTGGTTGAATAGAAAAATATTATTTGTTAATTAAGATAAAAAATGCAGTGCTATTTTCATGATTTGTCTACCTTAACACCCACTGATACTAACAATTGAAAACTTAGAAATAAATGGACTAAAATATGTCACTTCTTACTGAAAAATCTTTTGATATCAGAATGCAAGCCACAAAAATAATTGGCATGGTAGATAATTTACAGTAAAAAAAAAAAGCAATTGTAAGAAAAAGTGTGTATATGTTCAAAAGTTAGGGTTGATGTTTTGTATTAATCTTGTAATATACTACACTTTTATACATAATGTGTAGAGAAGTCTATCACAGAACAATCAGAATTCTTTTCAGAATATTTTTCTAGACACCTGAAAGCCCCTAAATATCCACTTTAATGGTAAAGCATTATTATTATTTACATTTTAAAGATGAGAAAAATCAGGTGGTTTAAATATTTGTAACTGGCACAAAGACTGTCCAGCTAGTATTCTTGTTCTAATACCAGACCATGACTATACCCAGTGGTCTTACTCTAAGAAAAGTAATAGCTAGCCTGTCATCTTAACAGTAAAGTCATCCTAAGTTTAACCTGCAGCATATATGGTTGAGCCTTAAGGTGGTGAATGGAACTCACAATCCCATGCAGTCAATTGCAAAACACTCCTCCTTCCTCCAAAGATTTTAAAATCGGTCAGCAGCATGAGCAAAACTTCACAGATGTATGAGCGCTTCTGTTGGTTTCTGGATTTGTATGATATCAAAGGGCCTACCTTAACAGAAAGTACCTGTAAATAAAATGGGGTTACTTCACAGAGATGGAAGGCATGTAGCATGTGTGTGTTGTCTGTGCCACTGTCTGTCCACATGGGTATGTGCTACGTAATGTTAGCTCAGGTGTTACCAAGTTAAGCAAGGTGCTGCAAGACCCAAAAGAAATGGGATTAGAATTTGTCATATCACAGACCTGGAGCAGTGCTCCAACTGTAGTACTTTCATCTGAGGAAACTATATGGTAGGCAAAATATACATTTCTCTGGTTTATTAACTGTATCAGAGGAACCAAGATTTTAGTTATGTGAGCAAAGAAAACTTGACACTTAGTTTGACTAGAGTTTAGATACTAAAGTAGAAATGGCTACAGTTGGTGTTTTTTTCCTCAAACAAAAAAAAGGAGGATTTGGTTACAATCATTTTAGGGTAAAAGAGCAATGCATTCATGTTTTGGGTTCCAAAGATGTTTTTCAAGGTATTTTTTAGAACTTTCGTTGTTGTATTTGGATTTAAAAAAGCTACTTTGCATCATTTCCTCAGGGCCTTTTAGGAGACAAAGCTTCCTGTTTCTTTTTCCACTGACAAAGAAATTAGTCATTTTTACTTCTTACATATTTTTATTTCTTTTCTCTGTCTGGCATGCTATACCCCTCCTCTCCACATCATGTTATGATTAGCAATGCCATTATGTGAGTCTTCAGCTTTCTGAGCAAAGAACTGTGATATTCTGAAGAAAGTAAATGTTTCATCATCACAGAAGAAATGTAGCTCTTGTAGTAATTTATTCTTTTGTGCCTGGAATAAAGCTCAAAATCAAGAGGATGTGCTTTTTAACCTTTCCCACCTAGTCCAATAAATGTAATATCACAGTGACTGAATTCACATGGGACCATGAGCATAAAGATTTGTACAAAAACATTACAAACCATGTTTTAAAAATTGGTTTCTTGGGATTTGATTATTTTTATTGAGATGGAGAGAGAAGTCTAAGCAGTTGTGACTAATGCTGCTGCTAACATTGGGAAGAGTAGCCAGATGGGATAACCTGCAGCAATTCAAGAGAGCACTCACACAGGGTCAGAGTGTTAGCTGATGTTAATTGTTGCTGCCCTCCTGGTAGGTATCCGTAAGTTGCTGCAACACTCTACACCTGATTTTCAGAACATAAAGCTCAACACAGTGAGGTCTTCCCTGACCTGCATAAACACCAATCATTCATACAGAATATTCAAGAAACTCAAATATTATTGTATTGATATTCACATAAGTGAGATCTGAATCCATGAGACTAACACTAGAGGAATTCAAAAATATAAATAGCACTCAGCCGTTGTATTTGAGCTGACCTGATTGCTCATTTGCATATCTGATGATTTATATTGCTAACCTTTTCTCAGGTAGCTCATGAAAACACAGCTTCTACATTACAATAGACCAGCACTTGCAGCAATGAGATGTTTCCTGACTTTTACGTCTGCAA
The DNA here is from genome assembly GCA_024611175.1 of Megaceryle torquata. Lineage (NCBI taxonomy): Eukaryota > Metazoa > Chordata > Aves > Coraciiformes > Cerylidae > Megaceryle > Megaceryle torquata. The sequence goes on from JANIJG010025300.1 coordinate 31,545, forward strand.
CCTTCAAAATTAGTAAGAATAACTTGTTTTTAACTTGGCATGAAGTGCAAAGGGATCCTTTATTTTCTTTTAGGTGGCTAAGGAAAGACAGAAATGGTATGATTTTGTTAAGTATAGTTTCCCCTTTTATTCTGCAGATCGGTGCTCAAAGGTATTTGGTAACTTAGAGTCATCTCATAGCAAATTTTGCTTCCTATTGGCACATGATAGAAAGAAATTTTTATTTACGTGAAGCATAGTCTTATTTTAAGGTTTTAAGTTGTGTATATATAAGATGAGAAAAGACTGAAATCACTTCAGATTCCTGTTTACCATATAGAAGCATTCCCAGATTTAAGGGCTTTAAGGCAAAGTTTGTAGACATTACATGATGTTGAAACAAATGGGAAGTATAAGACTTCAATTATATTTTACTGTTGTCTTATAGAGCTGGGTGCCCTCTGGATCCCAAAGCTTTGCCAATGTTCCAGAGTTTATTGACGTGTTTGTTATTGTAAAAAGTTTTATAAGGCAAACATTAGTTAAACAAATTGCTTCTGAGCTTGGGAAAAAGCTCTCTATGTGTAAATGAACCGTAATAGAACCTCTGGTAATTGATGAAAAGCATGAGCTGCTGGGGCTGTGCCAATTCTAGAGGTAGTGTGTCACATCTCAACTTTGGTGTTAACATTCAAGTTACGTCGTCTTTAGGTAAGAGATACCTATGTTTGGAGGAACTTTGGGAAGTACAGGTTTTGTTATTACTATATATAAATGTTCCTTAACATTAAACTGAAATTTAACCGACCCCTCTTTCAAGTACTATATGTCAACTCCTGTAATTAAAGAGCAATTCTAGTGGAAATAGAGTTCATAATCTGGTGAACTCTTGGGAAGTATCAAAACTAAGTTTATTTTACACATTTGCTTTTTTTTTTAAATCCTGATATGCAAATAAGCGGAGTTCTATCAATTGCAGGTTTTTTTAAAAACATAATTATTTTTCACAAAATATGTGATGGTAACTCTCAGGTTATTTAGGAACTTGCAGCTGCTGCTCTGAAGATCTTTGCATCCCTAAAGAGAAAGGACCTAATTTTATATTATGGCAAAATTCTACTTAATGGTCTGGCCAAGCTGTTGTCTTATCTGTCATATAAACCAGCTGTATGTGGTCCCAACAGATTTCAGAGCATTGGGAGCTTACCCTGATCTATGGAAGTCTGTAGTAACACCAAACAGAGCACAAGATGGTTATCCTGTATCTTTCTTTTGCAATTCCAATCCAGTTAGAGTCACGCTCTGCCAGCTGAATGATGAAGAAGCAGGAAGTTACCAGACCACCCCATGTGCAGGCTTTTGGCAAGTACCTTGTGGAAGGAGAACTGCCAGCCACCCAGCACTAACTAGAAGAGGTCTCTGTGTGTGACCTCAGTGGCATAAAGAGGCTCAAGCAAACAAATATCTAGTCAGAAAACAAAGTAGCTGGGGAGAGGCATACAACTGTCTGGAGAAAAATGTATGCAGGCAAGCATATAGTTTTTGTACTTACACTAGTTCCACTGGAACTAAATTCATAGTTTTATCAAAAACTTAGCCAGAGACCTCTGAATGTGCTATTAATTTCTTTCAAAAAATGAGTTAATTGAGCAGCTTAATTGTCTTCTGCTTTACTTTTAGTAATTGTGATCTTTAGTAAAATGAAAGACCTGGCGTAATTCACCTTCTAAAGCTGGTCTGTCATGAAGTTTACGGTTTTAATTTTTCTCATTCCTTATCCAGATGGAATTAAAAATAAACAAAACAAAACTTGTGGAGAACCAAAACTTATTTTAAAAACTTAGAAGTTTAATAAAATACTATTTTGGAAATAATTCTGAATGATAAACTAGTAATTTGTGCTATGATTTCAGTTCAGTGCTAATACCAAAAGATTAATTACTGTTTCTGAAAGGATTTTCTACATGTTTACTCTCTTAATTTGATTCATTAACAGACTTTAATTAAAAAAAAAAATCTAAATTTTCCAATACAGAGAGTTATTCAATATTTTGTTGTAGTGGGGATATAACTGAGGAAACTTCTGGTTATGGACTGAAGTATTTCCCTAATTTCGAACTATCTGAATGATCATGGATTTTTTTTCTTCTGTAAAATAACCCTGTTCATTTTAACTACTACTTGCCCAAATTAAAAAAAAAAAAAAAAAAGGAGGTTACCTTCTAAATAAATTAAAATATTTAAGGACTCCAGATGATATTGAACATATAGTGTTTGATGAGAAATTACATAATGCCTAAAATTTGTGTTCTGAGTGTTGCTGACCTCAGTTTTCAGGTTGCTCTTGTTCACTGCAATAGAGTTCTATGTCATTTGGTTCATGAGTTCTTCCTTGGAAATTGTACATTGTCTTGATATTACCTCCTTTCTTTCTTGGCAAAAGCTCAGTACATTGCTCTTTAGAAGATTTTAGACTTTTGTGTGCTTTGATCATTTGAGTAGAAAAAAGACAGTGGAGAAATATTTCAATCTACATAGTTGCTTCTGGTCTTAAAATCAATGATCCTGTTTAAAATCTAAACATAAAATTCATTTTTATGGTTTTGGAGGTTGATCTCTTTTCTGCTCGTACTGTGATATAAAACTTCCATTCTTTTAGAATAGGAACATGGATTTGGTCTTGAAGCAAATCATTTCAGTAAAAAACACAAATCCTACCAACAGTCTTGCATAGAAGCATGCACTAGGGTGAGAAAGTAAACAATTTTTTTTTTTTATTGCAGGAATAAAAGGTGTTTACCATAAAAGCTCTTCCAAAAATAAAGTACAGGAATTATAACAGCTTGAGGTCAGCAATTGTGAGTCACCTGCTCATAATTATTTTGAAGGATGGATTTTTCCCTTTCTAGTCAAATCCCAGTATGCTAATGTTTGTCCTGGAGTTTTCCCTTCACTCTGGACAGATGACAGTGTCTCCACAGGGAAAATTGTAGAGAACTGCTTGCCAATAAAGGTGTATCAGATCATCAGGAAGAAAATTTTCCTCTTTACCAGAGAGCATAGTGATAGCATGAAGGGTAATGGTTTCAAACTGAAAGAGATTAGATATAATGAAAAAATTCTTTACTGTGAGGATGGTGAGACACTGGAAGAAAAGGTTCCTAGCTTTCCTGTAGGCCTCTGGAAGGCTGCTATGAGGTCTCCCCAGAACTTTCTTTTATCTAGGCTAAACAAACCCAAAATAAGGATGCTATATATATATATATATATATAAAATTTATTTATTTATTTGGAAAAGTGAAATATGGACTCACTCCAAGTGGCTTATGGGATACCACAAAAACAAATACGTGTCACTAGATCTTTATTTCAGACATCATATGTGACTTGCTTCTCTACATTATCTTTCCAATTTATACAAAACTTTGCCATCTCTTGTAGCACTCTGAAGACAAGTCAGTTGTTATAGAACTGCTCATATTATATGAGTGCAGGGAAACAAAAAGACAGCTAGTTTAATTTTATTCATAATGGCTTTGTCTGCAGGTTTGGAATCAGTATAAGAAAAACAAACAAACAAAACTTTGCAGTACATTTAAGGGAAAGTCAGGCTGCATTCAGGTCAGACTGGATGTGCCTCTGCTTTTTACATGATCAGTCTGTCAGCTCAGTGTAGCCTTGCTACTGCTCCCAAAGGTGCTCCATCTTTGCTCCAGATAATACCTTTCACCATCTAGACACTGTACACATCTACTGACTATACTGCTTCAAATCTGGAAAGCTATGGCGCTAAGTTTTAAGCCCAGCTCAGAGATGAAATATGTAAATTTTGAATCTGTAATGGAAGGAAGCTAATTTAGGGAATGGAGAGGGGGTTTTTTTATTATTATTATTTTCTTCTTTTCATAGTAAGGAACGGCACATCCCCTCAATGAACAGGTGCTGTTTGAAATTACGATTTTTTTTTCTCTTTCCTGTTAAAATATTCTTAAAAGCTCAGAAAAAGATTAGTTGGAGTTTTTTTTTGTCAACCAAAACTTTTCATTTGTGCAGTAATTTCATTTAAAGTTTTGATTTAGCAGAATTTTCCATGATTTTCTTTCTTACTGGAAGGCAGCTTTTCCACCTAACTTGTAATTAAATTCAAAGGAATAGGTTATTTAATCCAGTATTACTCGTAATCATTTCTATCCAAGCAAGGCAACTACAACTTTAAAGAAAAATGTCCAGTATAGTGTTTTATATGTACTCATGCAATTTACAGCCATAATTGCAAGCATAATATTTTTACAGGGAATTAGGTGCAATGCATAGGGATACATACAAAATTTTTCAATATGCCATTTCAAGTAAGATTTTCATAGGTTAAAAATCACATTCTTCAATGTGAAAGAAAATCCTGAGTATATTTCAGCAATGGTCTGAGATGGATTTTTATCTCTCTTTAGTCTTGCCCCGCC
>JANIJG010025300.1:36083-82020 GCA_024611175.1 Megaceryle torquata
TTCAATAGGATAGGGTGTGTTTCTTTCCCCCCCCCCCCCCCCCCCCCTTTATTTGTGCTGCTAAGAGCACATACTATTAAAAATATAGAGAGGAGATTGATTTTTGGGGGGCATTTGTTGAAATCTGTGAAGCTGGTTTAAAAAGGGTGTGTGTTTTTTCTAAAAAACACATGTGACCCAATCATGTGGAAATTGTTAGTCCAGTTCTTTAATTCTGTGAGGAGAGTGAGAAATAATGTTACAGTGAACCCATCTGGCCAACCAGGAAAATCTGGTTTAATTGCCAGAAATGTTAAATCACTTCCTGGGAATGCAATTCATGTGGAACATATGGAACTCATTGGAAGAAGATCTCCAGTGAATTCAAAACTGTGCTGGAGACGAGAGCATTTCTCATAAGTAACAATCATGTTTTCCCACTGGGCAGCATGTATGCAGTATGTGTAGCTGTATTAACAAAAAACTAAACCAGTAGTAGGACTGTCTGAGATCTTGAACAAGATTTGCTCATGGTTTACATTATTTTAAATTTCCAAGAAGTGCTAGGTACATTTAGGACTTTTTTTTTTTTCCCACATCTTTTAAACAGCAATACAACTTTCTGACAATTTTCAGCTCATTTTACATCTTAATTCATCTGAATTACACTCTGTTTAGAAAACAGACATTTGAAAATACTGTCTAAAATGTCTTTGTATTTTGTGGATAAAAAGGGAAGTTTTGGGGGGAGGTTTTTTGGTTTTGTTTTTGTGATCAAGAGTTTTATATTTACTATATATATTTAATACAATAGGAATACTTTCAATTTTTCTGTAAACTAAGCAAATCTAAACCTAAACTAAACCTAAAGCTAAAAATATAGAGTTCTCCTTAAACTTTAAAGAATGAATAAGACTTCCTTCTTTATTCACATTATTTTAAGAAAAACATTTTTTATAACTACTCTAATGGATTCAGAATTCACAAGTATGCCACTGTACCATGTTCTGAGTCAAGCATTCATGTTATTTGCATTCTTTACAATGAGAAGGTTATTTACATTATTTGGAAAAAAAAAAAGTGGGATTTCTTAGATGTAATTTTTTTTTTTTTAATTTGGGTTCACATGAATTTGAGAAAATAGTTGGTTCTTGGAAAATACTATACTTTTCTTTTGTACTGCTAATAATATCAAATCAGAGAAAATTAGTTCTTCTCATTTTAAAAGCACATAAAGGGAATGGAACCATGTTATAGGCCAGTCAGTCTCACTGCTGTGCCTGGTAAAATCATGGAGCTGATCCTCCTGGAGGTGCTACTGAGGCAGATGAATAACATTGAAATGATTGGCTACAACCAGCATGGCTTCACCAAGGGCAAATCATGCCTGAGTAATCTAGTGGCATTCTATGAGAAAGTTGCAACTTCAGTAGACAGGAGAAGAGCGACCAACGCCATTTACTTGGACCCAAGCAAAGCCTTTGACACTTTCCCACATGACATTCTGGTCTCTGAGCTGGTGAAATATGCGTTTGATGGATAGACAATTCAGTGGATAAGGAACTGGCTTGATGACCGCTCCCAAAGAGTGGTTGTCCATGGTCCATATTCAAGTGGAGTCCCTTAAGGATCACTACTGGAACCAGTCTTGTTTAACATCTCCGTCAGCGACATGGACAGTGGCATTGAGTGCACCCTCAGCAACTTTGCTGATGACACCAATCTGTGTGGGGTGGCTGACACACTGGAGGGAAGGGATGCCATCCAGAGGGACCTCGACAGGCTGGAGAGGTGGCCCCATACCAACCTCATGAAGTTCAACAGGGCCAAATGCAAGGTCCTCCTTCTGGGTTGGAGCAATCCCAAGCACCAATATAGGCTGGGTAGAGACTTGCTGGAGGGTATCCCTGAAGAAAAGGACTTGGGAGTACTGGTGGACGAGAAACTCAACGTGAGCCAGCAGTGTGCTCTTGCAGTCCAGAAAGCCAATTGTATTCTGGCTGCACTAGGAGAAGTGTGGCCAGCAGGTCAAGGGAGGTGATTCTCCCCCCTCTACTCCACTCTCATGAGACCTCACCTGGAGTACTGCATCCAGTTCTGGAGTCCCTGTTACAAGAAGGATATTGATGTGCTGGAATGTGCCCAGAGAAGGGCCACGAGGATGATCAGTGGGCTGGAGCACCTCTCCTATGAGGACAGACTGAGAGAGTTGGGGTTATTCAGTCTGGAGAGGAGAAGGCTCTGAGGAGGCCTTATTGTGGCCTTCTAGTATCTTAAGGGGGCCTACAAGGAAGCTGGGGAGAGACTTTTTAGGATGTTGGGCAGTGATAGGACTAGAGGGAATGGATTAACTAGAGACAGGTTGATTCAGGTTAGACGTTAGGAAGAACTTCTTCACCATGAGGGTGGTGAGACACTGGAACAGGTTGCCCAGAGAGGTGGTGGAAGCCCCATCCTTGGAGGTTTTTAAGACCAGGCTGGATGGGGCACTGAGCAACCTGCTCTAGTGGGAGGTGTCCCTGTCATTGGCAAGGGGGTTGGACTTAGATGATCTTTAAGGTCCCCTCCAACCCTGACAAATCTATGATTCTATAAGAGAAGTAAGACAATAAAAAGAAATCTCTATATTTACTTAATGTACTATGGGGACCTGGAATAGTGAAACATGATGTACTTGTAGATGTTCTAGGAAAACTTATATATGTTGTGATGTTATCATTTCTGATGCTATCACAATGTAATTCTTTATCTAGTTTTTGTTTGTTTGTGTTGGTTTTTGGTTTTGTTTTTTTTTCACATGCACCTAATCCTAATCTGACTTTACATTTGTTGCTTTTGGTAATTTGTGTAGTCCACATTGGTCTCCCTAGCATCAGTCTTAATGAATTGCTGAATGATTACTACAGTAATGTAGGAAGTATTTTTCTTTGTAAACCTAACTCTGCCTTTAAATTTCCTGGAACTTACAGTGCTTCTTCATCCTGCTTATTAGAAGTACTTGCACATCTGCCCTGAGGCATTATGGTTCTGTCTGTTTCCAGCTACAGCTTTTTACCTGGGCTAAACCTGCTAAACAACTCCTAACAACCTCTGGGTTGTTACTAAAATGTATGTCTGGTTGTAAATCAACATGTTTTAGTGATCATCAATTAGAAATATTGTATATTTCCAGGAATTAACTTGAAGTGACAAAAGGAAAGGTTAATAAAAGTTTTGAAAGCTGCAAAGCTGATACAAGAAAACAAAACAAAACAAAAAAATCTACATGCTGATATAAATGATGATGGGAGGTGATTCAGAAGTGTTTATTCAGATCAAAGACACTACCAGTGTCCCAGTGCCTCGCATTGCAGTTACAGAATTTAAGTCTTTGATAAAGCCACCTTTTATACTCATCATTCTAACATCTCCCATTGTCCTGTAACTGCTTCCTCCCTGTTCACTGAACCACAGCTGTTCATCTTGGCCTTGCATTTTAGACCTTTACAAGGGCTGTTCCCATCAAACTGTTGTCTCTTCCCTGACATAGTTTCATTTCAGTGCTGACACTGTTGCCACATCAGCAGTCATCTCAATGTAGTCCTCTAAGATTTTCTTAAATGAAGCCATCACACCTTCTTTGGTCCTTCTATGGCTAACAAAACATTAAAATGTGATAATAACCTATCCCCATATTTCCTTCTTTTATCTTTTTGCCCTTCCCGTTGCTTTACACTGATGTTCCCTTGGTTTTTTTTCTTCTTCTGTTTTTCTTTTCCTGCTTCTTGATTCTCACCTCCTCTTTACAAAGTTCTCTCTCTAGAAATTTCCTTCTTAGACAAATGATTGTAGTGAATCTGGGATTTTCTTTTACTCTCTTTTTTAGCTAGTGTAACGACTTAGGTCTTGGAGAGAGAAGAAAATTATGTATTGTTTTTCAAAATGCTATCAGTTATTATGTATGTATTATAAAAAGTATACATTTGTTTAATAATAATGAATACATAGTATACTTTTTATTTCTTTGCAACTCATACCTTGATTTTTATTATTAGTCTTTCTTTGATGTATTAACTTGCAATTAATGTAAGTTAATGCCTTTGTTACATTACTGGAGCAAAGTGGTGCTTCTTCCAAACATATATATCTCTGTAAAAAAGCAGGGGAAATGCTTTTCAAGCAATGCTTTTTTGAATAGCCTGATGGTATGACATTTTTGAATGTCAAACTCCAGCAACGGATATTTAACTATTTAGAGCACAAGTGAAACAAAGAATCATAAAAATATCCTTATGGCTTTTACCAATCTGTAAGGCATTTATTAATATATATATATTGTGTAAGATATGTTCTATTTGGAATTTTATAGCAGTTCCTAGATTATATTTTGTATAAAATACTATTTTATAGAGCAGGCCAAAACAAATACTGAAATGAAATTTTCAAAGTCTATTTCAGTAACTCTATACAAAGTCTGAAACTGGTTGGTTTGTGGTTTCTGTCCATTACTCCCCTCTTTCTTTTGCTCTGAAATCTGCAGCAGGTAAATGTGGTGAACAGAGGCTAAACTGACAGGAGTGAAAGGGATGTAAATGGATACCTTAACGTACATGACAGTTCTACATACATTGCATACCCAATCCAAATTCTCATCTAGCCTTTCTTACCTATATCATATCTGCACATACTTTAATTCTATTTATGCATGTGCCATATAAATTCCATTTTACAATTTATTCAATTTGACCTATTTTTTAGAAAAAAATAGACTCAAAGTTCTTCTGCATTAGTCTTAAGGAAAAGCATAATGTGAAAGATGCTTACATCCATTGTAAAATAAAATAAAATTTCCAAGTCCAAAACCAATTACAGCCACTATGAAAACATGTCTCTTTCTTGTCTCTGAAAAATTATATAAAAAGTGAGAAATTGGTATGTTACAAACCAACATACATTTGAGCATGAGTCCTAACTATATGGAGTCAATGGCAGAACTCCACTTGAGTTCTGCAAAATAAAGATTTAGTATTTTAGTATCATCTTTGGCAAAAAAACTGTCTTCACACCTTCAAAATTATTTAGTAACTTCCCAGTGGAATTTTGTAGGCATATAGGATGACTGTTTCAATCTTTTGAATATCATATATCTCTATTACCTCCCTTCTGTCCTAGTCCTTTTTTTTTTTAACAGTAATTAGTTTCATAATAAAATATTAGACACTCAAATGGGAACTGTATGTTTCTCTCCAGAGTGCTTAACACAGTGACACCTCAGCTCTTTCTAGACCTAGACACTCATAAAATCTACATTAAGATTTTATAATGTTTCCCTAATTTTTTTCTTTTTTTTTTTTTTTTTTTTTAATAGTGGTATCATTTATATTTTTTCTTTCAGGCTATGCCAGTTATTTCAGAGAAGGAGAAGGCTGGTGAGTAAATATTGTTTTCTCATTTCCTGGTGTTTGTTTTGTGGAATACAGTGTTACTTAACTAAGAGATAAAACATGAGCTTCAACTGTGGGGTTTCAAATGTATAGGATTACAGGCATGACAAATGTCTGTGTAAAGGTTATTCATTGTTTTCTGAAGAGGATATTTTATTTTTCTGAAAAGCAGTACGCTTTCTTTGGGATACTAAAAGCTGTTTGAAACTATCCTACAAAGTACCTAAATTGCAGCTGCCCCTTACATGTCTTCCTCTAGAATCTAACTTGCTACGTGGTGTTAAAACGTATTTTGGTTTATTTGATGTCTTGATAAATAAACATAGATACGAATGGGTTTGTTCAAGTCAGTGGAATTTGATGACTTAGTGTGAACTCTACTGTATGACAGGAAACTTCAGTTATCTGTAGTATTTCACTGGAGAGATTTTTTTTTTTTGTGTTAATTTTGGTTAAGTAGATCCAGAATATTGAAAGTTTGGTTTTCATTTTCTTTTCTGGTATATATGTTCTCTGAACACTATGAGTACTTTGGTGTTGGTATGCAAAATTTGTTAGTGATTGTCTGCTAGACGCTGTCAAATGGGTGTATTGCTGTGATAAACACTAGAGAACACTCCACTCTTAGCACTATAGATGTCTAGAATTTCTGTCTGTTTCTTCATAATTTATTTTAGGTGATAGTTCACTAGTGTGCTGAAATATAGTTTGAAAAACACCTCAAAATAGCCAAATGTCCCCTGGCATTCTGATTTGTCTGACTTTTGTTGGAGGTGTTTTCTTGCCTTATCCTGGTGTGGATTTCTTTTCTTTTGCTTATTAAGGGAGAGGAATTGGTTAAAAACAAAAACAAACAGGTTTTGAGGGAAAAGACACAGTGCTAACCAGTACTGTAAAAGCTATGGAGCTATCCGTCAGCATGTTGCTCTTTCAGCTCTTGAAGTACATAAATAATTCCCAAACTGTGACCCATATTTAACAAGCATTTCCTTTATAGATTTCAAAGGTGATATTATTTTATATTTCTTTTTCTGAGGCAGTTTATATTTTGCTACATCCTCTAAATTATGTCCAAACATGCAAAATGATTATAACTGCCCTGCTGCTGCTGTCAAGCAACCATGCAACATTATAGATTATTGTACATCTTTAGCAATTAAGGGATGTACAAGATTAAAGCTATCTGAAAGTCATTTAAAAAAATCTTCAGAGCACAGAAATGTTTTATACTAGAAGAAAAGATTCGCAACAAGCGTTTGCCATAGCTAATGGCTTGTAAAATCAGAAATAGAAGTCAAAAGTCTATGCTCACTTTTTCAGTGACAAAGCTACTTATCATGTCAGTGTTGATGATGGTATGAAATAAATGTATTTTTGACATATGCTTCATAACCTGTACATATGCACATGAATCTATCTCTCTCTTCCTTCTTATGGCCCAGACTTCAGTGTTGTTTTTTGTGAGAGCATTAAATATAATATTACAAAGATTAGGTGGAACTCGTGAAATATAGAGTCTGCTGACATTTCCATGTACATAACCACGAGTGAATGGAAATGTGGTTGCCTTTTAATCAGTTTTGGCTTTTGTTTAACTTTTTACAGCTCAGGAGCTTGAAAGATTATGACCTGACTCTTTTTTTTTGGAAATAATAAGCATGCATTAAGGACTGAAGTCAGTTGGTTCCAGGGGTAGTTAGTGCTATTTTTTTTTTTCAGATGCAGTTGGATCTTGATTCAGATATTCAGGTCTCATATTTTGCAATTCAACTTGTTGTTTGATCTTTGCTGCTTACACTTCATCAGATCAATGACACTGCATAAGACTAATTAATGACAAAGCCATCAGTAAAGTGTGAAATCCTTCCAAAAAGCATGTAGCATATTTGCATGTCTGTTGTAATAACAAAAAAAATACTAATTTTGGTATTTACATGGAAATACCATCAATTTAACTCTTTCTCAATCATGTTACAAACAGACTAAAATACACTACCAAATATTATAGAACAAAAAGGAGTTGTTTATTTTACTACTGACAATACTAATAATACACTAGGTAAGGAGATTGTATAGCAATGTATTAAAACTGGATTAAAAATGCATATAAAATGTCTGTCAAACATCTTTTTTCTTTGGGAGAATTTGAAGTAATTTATTGTAGTTTCCTCTTTTCTATTTACTATTATTTGGTTTTATCTGGGACTGGAATGAGAAATACAAGAAAGTAGAAAGGCTGTTATTTCAAAGTTTCTCTTTCAGAAATTCTTTATACATAAATAAAAACCTGTTTTACATGACTTTCTAATCTTTAGACTCCAGATACTTTGATACTGTCAAATATTTTTAAATACTTTTCCTACAGGCAACCAAACATTTAGATCCCTAAATGGACCAAGCTGCTTAAGCAGCTTAGACATTCACACATTACTGATTATGTTACTAGCAGTTTTTAAACACTGAAATGAAATATTTTCTCCTTTTTTTTTTAACATATTTTCCAACTTGCAGTAAATTTTGACTACATAAAATGCAAACTTTCAGATAGAGTACTTAAAAAAAAAACAAACCACAAACCGCACAAAAAAAACCCCAAACCACCAACCAAAAATCCACACACTATCTTTAAATATAGAGCAAAGCCAAATAATCTGAAAAAGTTGCTACTTTTGTCAATTAATAAATCAAGAGCTGTGTAACCAGGTAATTTTTTTTTTTTTTTACCGTGGAAAGTGCAGTAAAACCTTCAACTGCAGAGTCCTTTTGGCAAAAAAAAAAATCCATAAATGATCACTGTATTGAACAGAACATCTCTCATGCCTATGTACACTATTGCTTCCAGTGCTGTAAAATATGGCATTGCAAATTATGTCCTGTGGCACAACCTACTTCTGAGAAATGCATTTTTAAGAAGTCTCAATATTGGCATTTCTGGTAATGGTGAAAAAAATTTTTTTTTTTCAAAATAACCTTTTTAAGGTAGAAGTTGATATCAATGAACATGCACAGTCAGGGAAAATGATGGCTCAAGCCAAGGGATGAAACGGTGCTGGGATTATTGGTACCTGAATCAGGAATGCAAACCAGCAACCAGCTTCAAAGGGCTGTTTTTCAGATATGTCCATCTTTCTTTTGAGTAATTTATGTATTCCCATGCCTTAACTTACCTTGCTGACTGTTGTGATTGATTTTTTTTTTGTTTTTTGTTCTCAAATCCTGTGCATTAACTATGAAGAAATTTGAAGGATGGAGGGTTCATCTCACATGTCAATAATGAAAGTGTCTGTGTCAGAGTTAATGGTGTTGCCTTCCTTTATAGTTTAAAAATGATCAGCATATTAACCTCTGGTTCACCCGGCTATATGTCAGTATTTGTTTTACTGATGTGGATCATACATGAGACTTCATGAGTGGTATTAGTTAACTCTCCACTAACTGTAGAGTCAAGATGACTCCTAACACAGATACCAATATTCAGTACAATGAATCCACTCTGAGCTTGGTACTTTAGGGCTAACTTAATTTTCTGGACCAGTGTTCCCAGGTGAATTGACTAAAGGTGAAATGACTAAAAGTCAATATTAGAAGTATTGCCTAAGTCTCTTTGTGGACTTACTTCATGATTTCCCAATTTATCATCAAATATTTGTAAGGAATTTTGAACTCTGTGACTTAAAAACATTGCTACAAAAGAGCCAGCAGAAGAGTGAGAATATCCACATCTGGTCAGGGACTAGCACAGTTTATTTCTCTTGAGGTGATGAAACTATGTACTATCACATAAACAGGGCAGGAGTTTAGTCTAGCCCTAAATAAATACTAAATAAATAGTAACACTATTGGTCCATAATGTTCAGCATTATAATAAGTGCATAAAACAACTGCCCTGTGATATTTTGGTTGAACACACATTTAGAAGAGTTGCTGCTCTAAAAATAAAATAAGGGGGTTTTAAGTCATTAAATATACATTTTAGCTATTAAGTACAAACGTATCAATTAAAAAACACAGAATAGATGACTTGAGTAGTGTCACTTGCTTTTTTTATATCAATAGCAGTAAAAATTGCCTAGTAGAATAGAGCTTTCATGATTCTACCAAAATATTCCCTCTTGTTTTAAAGATATGCTATGGAAAAAAAGTGCACACGCTTTTTGGGTAAATCTCAATACTTTTTGTAACTCGTAGGTTAGAGAGGTCTACTTCAGAACAAATAAAAGTGTCAGTCTTTGACATGGGGTAGAACAGATTTTGATGCCCATTTCTCATCTGCATTTTGGTGATCAGCAAGCAAATGAGCAGATAAAGGATTAAGCACAAAGACAGCAGCCTCATTAGATCTCTTGCTGATATAACGTGTTTGAACTCTCTCTGGTGTTAATATTACACTATAGGCATAGCATTGAATAAGTTTTGTTTGGTTTTGGTTTGGTTTTGGTTTCTTTTTTCCTGTGTATCCTCTAGATTTCTAGTAAAGATACCATTTTAATACAGTACAGGCCCAGTGTCTTTCGGTGTTAATTTCCGTTTGCCTTCACAAGGAAGACAAATACACAGAGAATTAATGCCTTTACTGGCAGAGTATTTCCTGTCACAGACTCTAATTGTAGGTGTCAGACAGCAAAAGACACTTGGTGCTCAGCTCCATTGTGAGAGGAACTGTAGAACGTAAGGTGGGTGATGACAAGGTGGGTCAGTGCTGTCTGTGAGAAACTGTAGCTGGAGGACCTTGAAAATACAGTAGCAACAGGTTCACTGTCATTAAACAAGGCACATAAAAGACCAACTGCTTGGCACACTAGGTAAAGCTCTTGTTTAATTTAATTGCAGCTCTAATTAAAGATGAAAAAATATAAAATCTTTACTAGATTTCACAAATATGCTCTAGATACAGAGAATTAATTCTTTCCATGAGCATCCACTGGATGCTTTGTTTTCATAAAGTCCTTAAAGTTTCTTCCATATATAGCTTATTCTGAGCTTACAGCAAAGATTTAAAAAAAAAAAAAATTATCTATCTGGCTACAAGATATTGGTTTCCACATAAACTGTAGAAAAATACAAGTTAATTGTGAAAGCCTTCTGGCTGCTTTACAATATCTCTAGCAGTAATATAGAATAAACTGGGCAAAATGAGTTATGAATTGTTCCTTTTTGTAAGGTCTGAATGTGGTTTTAGCAAAGCAGTCTTATTAGTGTATTTGTGAAACAGTAGAAAGTACCAGTTTCTAGCTAGGTAATCTTTATTTTACTGTTGATGTTGCAACAGTTACAAAATTTGGTTTAGGTGAGAGCTTACTTCCTAAATAAAAATGTCAGATGAGCACTTGCACTTAAATCTGTCATAGTAAAAAAACAGTTACAGAAAGTCTGCCAGAATATGCATGGATGTCTGCCAAACAATAATAGATGTTAATAGATATATTTTTATTCCACTTTCATTTATTTCATTACTAGTAAAAAAAATTTGTGATGCCAATAGATACTGAAAGCTGACATTTCATGCTAAGATTCCTGATGATGTTTTTAGCTGTTGAGTTTTCTTTATATTTTCTAAATGCAGTAAAGTAGTTGATAGCATGATTTTTGGTGTTTGATTTTCAGTGGCTTATTAACTGCACGCTACCATAGTTCTAGTGAATAAGTTACTTCACTTTTAAATGTCACACCACATTCTCTGTGTGCATGTGGATATAAACACACAAACTTTAAAATGCACATAGCACTGTATGAAGCCAAAGTCTCACTACTCTTAAGGTGCTGTGGCCATTTTCCTTAGGTTTTGGAGGAAGCAGTAGATGCTGGGACTACAGCTTTCCACTGAAAGTCCACTTAAAACCATGCCAAATGCACTGGAAGCAGAATGGCCCCAAAAACTCCTCATGATTATCTGCTGCATATTACTTTCTTGAGTCTTTAAAAGTGAAGGGTAGGGCCAAGTAGTGTGAATGTGATCTGAGGGGGAGCCAGCAGTCAAGAAGGCCATATACCATTGAAGAAGGACAAAAATGTTCAGGCCTGAACAGGAAAATGTGTTTTCTGGAAGGCTAAACCAAATTCCATTAATTCATTGCATAATAATAAAGTATATCTGAAGTAGCTTGAGAACTAACAGAACCTCTTATGTCTTAAATTCTTAAATATTTGACCAGCTTGCTTCTTACTCCACCTGTATTACAATGGGCCATCATATGGACCTGCTTTGATACTTCTTTGGAAGAGCTTTTTAAATCAAAATATGCTGATGTTATCTTCAAAGGCATTTAATTTTATTCATTTCCTTAATATAGTATCTTCTATTTTGATCTTTAAAATACTTGAAGACAAAAATTTAGCTGAAAAATTATAGCACAGTAACAAGGGTAGACTTATTTATACATTGCATAGGTCCATATCATGCACCTTAATGCTTTTGTAGCTTTAATATTTTTCTGGATTCATTGATGACTGTGTTAATTGTGGAAACTACTTAAAATATTTCCTCAAAAATATGCAAATGTTGGTACTGACTTGAGAGAAAAGTAGTGCCTTACATATGTTTAGTAAGCAATTGAATTTTGATTTCTTTGCTGGTTTGCTCTTTTAAGTTTTGTAGTAGAATTGCTTCATTCAAATCAAGATAATTCCCTGATAGGAATTAAGATGTATATAGTGCCAGAAGAGTCATCACTGCTGATAAATCTTTCAGCTGTCAGCTTTTCTGTCCAATCCCATCTGGTTTTGAGGCAATAAATGCTTTCCTTATAAAGGCAAGTTATTTTTATCCCAGAAGCTATGTGATTTTAAAAACAAACAAACAACAACAAAACAACAACAAAAAAAAAAAAAAAAAAAAAAAAAAAACCCAAGCAGTAGCATTGAAGTCTTTATAAACATATTTTGACAATGTTTTATCATAGCTTGATATGTTGTAAGAATGTCCCTCATAACAGACATTGTCACCTATTACTGAAATACAGTTAAACAAAGGATACCTTGGAATAACATCCTTGAAATGGACCTTTGGAGGTCCTTTCTCCAACCTCCTGCTCAAGCAGGACCATCCCTGAGGTCAGACAGGGCTGCTCAGGTCTTTATCCAGTCCATTCTTGAAAACCTCCAAGGATGAAGCCTGTGCAACCTCTGTAGGCTACCTGCTCCACAGCTGTACTGCCTCCAGGGAGGAGACAGTTTTCCTTATATCCAGTCTGATCCTTTCTGGTTTCTATTTGTGCCTGTTGTCTCTTGTCATCCTCACATGCACAATGTGAAGAGTCTAGCTTTATCTTGTTACCCTCCCAAGAGGTACTGGGGAGCTGCTGGTAGGATCCTAGAAGCCCTCTCTTCAAGCTGAACAAGTCCTGCAGCCTCAGCTCACAGGCTAAGTTATCCATACCCTGACCAACTTGGTTGCCCTCCTCTGGACTTGTTCCTTTTATCAGTGTCTTTCTTGTTTTGGGAGGATATTGAAACTGGACTCAGTATTGCAGATGTGGTCTAACAAGCACTGAACAGAGGGGGGTAATCCCTTCCCTCCATCTACATGACATACTTTTATTGATACATCCCGGGGTACTGCCAGCTCTCTTTGCTGCCAGGGCACACTACTGGCTTATGTACAGCTTGCTGTCTGCCAAGACTCCAGGGCCTTTTCCATAGGGCTGCTCTCCAGACAGTTTTTTATCATTTATTTATCCATTCTTCCAGACTGTAAAATCATAACTTGCAAACAAAAATATTGTGGGAAACAGTGTTCCATGATTGAGCTCTTTGTTGTCAAAGCAGAAAATACAGCAGAAGACTTACGAATTTGTTCCTTTCAGCAAATTCAATTTAGTGTTGCATTGTAACTAATTATAACATGCTTACATTTTAGACCACCACCATACAGACTGTAAACTGGAACTTAGTATATTCTGGATAGTATCATATGTTTAATTTTAACCAAGTTGATTTTTTTGGTATAAAGTTAGCAGTTACACAGTGGTTTGGTAGCATTTCTATTATCCAGCTTAGTTATCAGTTATAACAGTGGTTTGGTAGCATTTCAATTACCCAGATCAAAGTGTGATCTCTTACTGTATTGGACACCAGAAATGTTCTAAAAAAGGTAGTCCCTGACCAAAACCAGATTTTAAATCAAAACAAATGTGAACCAGTTGTTATAGCCAAAAAAGGAAAAGAAGAACAACAGAGAATGGTGATAACGGATTAATCAAGTTATTTCTAGCCTAATTTTCTTCATACTGAGTTCATGGTAAAGACTTGTCTTGATTCAGATGAGATATAAACAAGTTCACTTGGTCCTAATTGATACTGACATGTAATCATTAGGCCACGGTTTCCAAAGTAGTGATGTGACTGTTGATTTGGAAATCAGGTGATAAGTGCTTTTTTTTCAGTGTCCAGAAATAGTCAGCTTCTGAAAAGCTGAGGTGCCCAGAGCCAAATTTTAAAATTAACTTTTGGCTCCATTTTCATAGCTATTTAGATACCTGAAGATAAACAAGCCCTCTGTTGTGACACCTGCTAATTGTCCACCAATTCCCAGTAAAGGTTACCTTAGGGCAGTAAAACCTGCACATGGCATGGAATTATGAAGGTACCTAGTAATTTCTGAAAAACTTAATAAGCTCTTCTTTGCATTCTGAGACAACATTCAAAACATCTCTAAGATCCCATTATGCACCTGAGTTTATGCCTGTTCTCTCTTGTCATCCTTACATGTGCTAATTGAAGAGCCTGGTTTTATCATCTTCCTATTTGAAAATAGGACTTGGACTGCTTAGTTGCCTCAGAGTTGTTGAAGATGAACCAAAGAGATGAACAATTTTAAATTTTCTTTAATATGAAGAGCTTTAGAAACTGTGAGCAAGATAACATTTCTCTTTCTGCTTTAAAACAGAAGGGTAAGAAATGGTTTCAGACCCAGATCACATGGGATATGAGCTTTACTCCACAAAGCCAGCACAGGGTTTTGTTGCTTGTATGTTTTAGGTACTTACATGCACACTTTAAACTTGTGTCTTATTATAATAAAAAGCTTCTTTCACAAATCCTTAGGGAAAAAGAGAGAGCTCTCTGATGTTTGATGAGAATTCATGCTTATTTACATTCTTCTAAGGACATCCTGAAAACTCAGGTGAGAGACACCCAAAAGCCCACTTTGGATTAGTCACACCTGGAGGCAGTGTCTCCCTTGGCAGCATGATGATAGGGCTGCATGTAACTGCAGCATCACAGGTTGCTCTGACTGTTTTGGCATGGGGTTTTTTTGTTTCCTTATTAGAGTTGTTGACTTGTGGGCTGAATGCCTTCAAGTATAGCAAGTGATGCTTGAGAGAATGGCTGTATCTGCTTGCAGTATGCTCACAGTAAGTGACTAGATCTTTTATTGTCTATAAACAAAAAGATACTAACCAAAGGCGGTTTTCATTATCTTTAAGATTTTGAAATACCTTGTGGTATCTAGTTTAGCCATTGTCTCAAATCTCCTCTGCAAATACTCTTGTAAAATTAGATTGGTTTTGCTTACATCGTGAAGTGGCAATCAAATCAAACGCTGATTCTCTAGCATATGGTAGATGCCATTGATCTTTAGAATGCACCAGTGTATGATTCTTAGTTGTAAAGTCAGTCAGTTGCTTCATGCCATTGCTTTATTACCATCTTTAATCTACCTTTGTGTTGATTTTGGCTATTAGTGTATCTCGCCTTCATGACATTTTAGGAAAGAATCAAATAACTGCATGAAATTGTTTAATTTTTTGATTATTATAAATAAGAACTTCAAACAAAGTTATTGATAGACACAACTACTAAATGGCCTATAAACTATAAACCTGCAAGGAGTTATTCCTGCAGTTAATCATTCTAGTTATAGGAGTTTGGACTAAGCTTGTAAGTAGTTTGCTAAATTCAAGTTTAAAGTTATTTCTCTGAAAGTTTCTCTGAGTGAATAGCTGGTTTTGTTCAATTGGTAGGTATTATTTTAAACCCAAATCTATAGCGGATTCAACTGCACCTGCTTAAAAGGAGAGGAGATACTTGGTAACCAATTTTAGAGTGCTAACCAGATACATCATATCTCAGTAGGAACCCATATGCAGATTTGAAAGGCAAAGAGGAAACTAAGCAGGGTTTTTAATGCATATCAAAATACAGGCTTGAAATTAGAGAAGAGCAGTCAGAATATCTATTAAAAAGCAAGGGGGGAAAAAGAAACACCAAAACCCACTGCTTTCTCGAGGCAGGTTGCCTAACTTACAATGTCATCCTGGAATCAGTTTCTTCATGTTGCAAGGAAGAATGTTAGAATGTTCTCCAGAATGTTAGGAGAGTGACAAGGGCTTCTTATGGTGGTATAGCTCACACAAACTCTTTGAGTGAAATATATTTTTTTGCATCAGCACAAGAATGTCTTCATCAGGGCTTTATTTGCATTCATAACTGATATACCCACTCTGACAAAGCTTTAAAGTGTGTATCAGGTTAATTAGTTTTATCAGTTATCATTTCATCATTATTGGGACATTTGTGGTTCGAAATATATGGGAAGTTGAAAAGACTCATGGGAATAATCTCTAGATTTCTTCTACCATTTTACAGGAAGATCTCAGACTTGTACTTTTTATACAGATGACCCTCACAACTTAATTTTGACTCTATGTTTTGAAGCATGGATCCAAGCTAGCATTTGTAGGAAAAATGTCTCTTAGCAGCCATTCAATTAGCTATTGCAGGATCAGATAATAACAACAGGTCAAGTAGAAGACAGTGTTTCCAATGCAGAAGTAGGATTCACTGCTAGTTTGGAAGTGGTACTGGCTTTTCCAGTCAGGGATTTAATGCCTGATGTTCCTTCCAACAGTAAAAGTTTTTGCACCTCATCTCTTCTTTTGTTGTTGTTTGTTTGGGTTTTTTGATTTTGATTTTTTTTTGTCTCTATTTGACACTTATGCACAATTTCTTGTCTGTTCCTGTAATAGAATGAGATGACATCAAATAAAGGTGGCAGATTCAAAACAGAGAGGGGGAGGTGTTTCTCCACACACTCTGGAACTAAACTATGGGACTTCTTGTCTTAGTATATTTCAGATGCTGAAGTTTTACACAGGCTTAAAAAAAGCCTAGACAAACTAAAGGCAGAGAAACTGATTAGTATAACCCTTTTCTAAGTGAAATTAATGGCACTCTTACCACTGATTTTCATAAGATTTACCTGAATCAGAACAGTCTATGTACCAATTCAAAACTTGCCCACGATGACAAATAAGTATTGCAATATTTCCATTTTATAAGTCACTATCCAAATATTCAATTCATTTGTAATGTGTCAGAAATTATATTTTGTGAGTAAAAATGTATTGAATATTTAGCCCACATATGTACACTGAATATATTTTTATTATGTGAGTGTTTCTTATGTTTTGTAAGAGGCATGTATTTCCTCCAGGAAACAGTGCCAACTATCTATCTGCGAATTGATTAATACTACACAATTTATACAGTGACAGTAGAAGTCCTCTAGACATTAGGAAACTTTTTAGCAATAGAGGGATCTTAAAATTTGCAGAAACCATTCAGTGATCAGAACACAACAAGACAATTCTTCAGTTGAACAGAGAATAAAGAAAAAAAAAAGTGTAGGCATATCCCATAAGAATATAAAACCACAAACATAAGCAAAGGCCACACTAGAAACTCTAAAAAGAGAGAGATGTTACAGCTCTAATCAAAACTTGGCATCATTTTGTTTTTAATGAGGAACTGGACTTTGAAAAACTAACCAAGAAAGGTTCCAATCTGAAAAGTTACTACATATATTAACATTTGCAGTACATTTCAAAGGCATTTCCGGAGAGGCTATGTATACCACATTAGACAAACTACAAAGAATAAGAAGCAGGCATCTTTTCATAAAGCAAATCTGGATACAAATCTTCAGCAAAGTAAATTGCATTTAGTATTATTAAAAGACTAAGAGATAAGAAATGAGCCTTGGGTTTTTTGGTGGTTCCTTCCCTGCCCCCCCCCCCTCCCCCGAATAATCATTATAGCTTAAGTAAGTTCAGCTAACGCTACTGATCCATTGAAAAAATTCCACATCTGGAAAATCTTTGCTACATCTGTGTTGGGGTTTCATGCTTTTTGGTGCTTTGTTCACTAGTTCCCATGACTCTAACTTAAACCTCTCTCTTCTTAAGTGCATTCCAGTTCAACTAAAGATTTAGTGATCATTTCATTTCCTGAGATCTGTTATTTAAGCTTCCTTACCTGTTTTCCTTAAACAAAGCAAAATAAACCCTTGAAAATAAAGCAACATTAAAAAAAAAAAAAAAGTTTTAGTAAGTGTCTTAGTATTCTGTAGTATGGACAATCGTTTAAAAAGACTGAAGGAAGGTGGAGAATTGTAGTTGTCAAAGGTAACAGACAAATAAATGTGTTGTTATTGTAGACTTCCAGCTGTGTTGAGCAAGTACTAGCAGGCACAACACTGCTAGGTGAGACACACTCCAGCACCAAAACTCCCTCTTTTCCATGTACCATGCTGCACTACTTAAATCTGTATTGTATTGACCAAACCAATACGGTGCAGACAACCAGAAAAGAGCAGTGGTAGGAAATTCACCCTTACTCTCATAGCGTTGTCCTGATCAAAAAGGTCAATCGGATTAATTTGTTCTGACATAATTTTTCTACCACTGACTTTTCCAGGTTTAGTCCTTGCTTCAAGGATTTAAATATTAATTTATTAGCAAATAACTTTCTCGGGGTAAAGATCTTTAACCTCTTGCTTCACAGATAAGGTTTGGGAAGAGCAATACCTCTTGTAATGCATGTAAAATATGCCCTAGTGAGATTCTAGCGTAACAATTTGAAGCAGTGCTTTCATCTAACTCTTCACTTTTGCTCCTTCTGACAAATTATCTTCAAAATTTTATATTCGAACTTTTACTGAAAAGGAGACCCTGGAAATTGATTCTTTTAGTTATAGACAAATGGACCAGGTGATTCTGCACGTTTGCCTTTTAGTAGTTTAATTAGTTCAGGAAGGGAAAAAACATTGAGCCAGAAAATTAGCTGTCCTGCTGCTCTGTTATGCATACCTGAAAAGTGTGATGCAAATGACTTTCAGCTGCTTTGTGCTTCCTTAAATTGCAGGGCCAGGTAATCCCTGGCATAACTGTAAAGAGGTGTTGCAGCCAGTACCCTAGCAGGCAATAGAGACTGTCCCACTTTATGGTCCTGTTAAGCAGCTCTTTGTACAAGAGGTTTCTGCTCCAGGGCTTCCCCTCCTCTGGGACAAGCCTATGGAATGGGCAGAGTTATGCCCAGCTGCTCTTAGCACTTGCTGCTCACATAACAGTACCAAATCTATTTTGGATAGCATGCTGAGTTACTGCTAGGGATAAGTGGAGTTAGTATAACCATAATTATAGCCTGAATACCAAATTATTATCTGCATGAGTGCTCACTCTATCAGCAACCTAACTACAAATTGATGAAACCAGAGAAAACCACACATCTAGGTGACAGAGCAGGGGCAAGGCTCCACATTAATTTGGGAGAAAAACATCTCTGTTTAACATCCTAACCCTATTGGCACTGACCTAGCATTACATTACCAATGTCCTCACACAGCAGGAGTCAGGCTTTGGTTTTATTCCTAATGGACCTTTGAACAGCAGATCTCACTGATAAGAAGCAGCAGAACTGCATTGATTCAGTCAAGTGACTGTCAGTGAACTCAAAGGTGTAATACTTTCCCCAGACTGCAGCAATTAGGCACTTATCCATTCATTAAACAGTCCTTGAAGAAACAAGAAAAGTGTGTTCTATTTTGAACATTTCTGGTTTATGCTGTAAATATCACAAATTTTGGAGTACCCTTTTATCATAGAATTAGAATATCCTCTTTCTTCACAGCTGGTAGGAAGATGTTCTGGTCATTGTACTGAACAACCTGATTTGTTAAATATTGGTGCTTACTACTGAGTTTTTTTCATTATCGGAGAAAACAACAGTTGTAAATCATAGTAGAAATTTAGGAGCACTGTAGATTGATTCACAAAGGGTTAATGGGCTTCATATTTCATCAATTTTTAATTTCCTTGATCAAGAAAAAGCTATTTCATATTCCCAGACACAAAAAATATCCTTACATCAAGGTGGAGAACATGTGTCAACTGACCCTACATATCTGTGAGAGAAGTAAATATAAATTTCAGAGGAGCAGTTATCATGAAACCAAAATTTACAAGCTGCCAAAATTTAAACTATGGATTATTCTCAAAGAATATCCAAATAGAATACGGTAAAAAATCCAAATAGGCATAATTTTGCTCTCCAGTGATGTAAGAAAATTGGTATAACGTTATGATTAAACTGTCATTATATCTGATTATAGTTAAGTGACTTCAAAGGTGTAAAAAAAATTTTATTTTTTTTTCTTCATTGCTTGCTCTGGATCTCTTGAGAGAAACTCTGTGCTTAACTTGTATACCGAAGACAGTAAATCATATCTAACCATGAGAGGACATATACTACTCTGTATCTTAGGCTGAAGTGGTTCATGTTGAGAGCGGTATAAACTCTTGAAAGAGTGAGTGTACTAAACCTTAACAGGTCACCAATTAATTTTGTAATGAGACTCAGTCAAGTCTCCTATGCACCCTTCTAATTTTTACTGGACATTTTGGAACTTTCTGGACTTAATACCCATATGTTCATTAAAAATAGGGACTTCCTTCCCAGTTTCAACAGCATTTATGAGGATTGAGTTGGATTCTGCCCCACTGTGCCCCTCAACTCTGTGCTTCCCTCCAGTTCCTCTGCCTTCACTGCTCCACCCCAAACATCTCCTGAATGTGTTTACTGGGCTTTCCCAAGGAAAACGTGCAGAGCTTCGGGCCCCTAGGTCCAGAGCTGATCACAGCTAGCTTGCCAGACCTCTGACCATGAAATTAATTCTTCATTAGTCTTCATTCTGTGCAACGGTTCAATTCTTTGAAGGCAGCTATAGTTTGTTCTCTTTCTGCTTAATTACATAGCAAATACAAAAATAACAAAACCAGCATTCTTTTTCCTTGATCACTTTCCTCACATTTCTGGTATATACTTCTGGCATAAGTCTGGTCTTCCTGGATACTCTGAGATCTTACTTACTCTAGGTCATGTCATGTCACTTGAATGGGGGAGTATTTCCAGCTCATTTTCCAGAGCGTTTTTGTATTCCCTAGTGCAAACAACAAAAAAAAAAGTAACAACAAATTAAGTTCACCTCTACCATCTACTGCTAAAGCTTCCTTGACACCTATTCAACAACTAATTTCCTACGTAGTTCCTCTTTGATAAGTTTTCATTCCTTCAGGTTTCATCACGAATAGGAAGGAAATCTAATTTTCCTAGGGTTAGTTGTCACAAACTAGCTACACCACAAGAGCTAACCAAATAGCAATGTTAGAGTCTGAACTAGAGCCTGGAATGAAACTTCCTTATTCAGTAATGCATACAAAGACTCACGAGCCATGTGTTTAATTCTCTATTTACATATATAGCAGTCCACACAGTACACTATTTCTTGTAACATATATGTCTTAGCTCAGTATGATTGTATCCCTTGTCTTCCTTTCTTGTGTGCTTTTAAGACTTTTTTTAATTGTTCTTCTAAAGTGTTCATTCAACATGTAACCAGGTGAGCATTATTAATTATCTCCTATTTCATAAGGAAGAGCTACCCAATTACAGAACAAAGCAGACTTTCAATGGAAAGTGAATACTTTCACCACGTGCTTATTGTGGCTATACTTCATTTTTCATGTCTTGGCATTACAACAGTCAGCTATAGTGTGCTCAGCCTCGTGTATGAACTCTACCTGGCTGAAATGCTGAGAGAAGGATGTGAATCCCTAAAACTTGTAATAACTGTTTAGCTGCAGCTCTCAATGTAGATTTGTGTTCAAATGCATGCTGTCAGTTTTGAAATGGTATTTATAGCCTGATTTACTGTACAGGCAATAATTCCTGATTTTCATTCTGCATAAATCTGCTATGCTTGCAAAATATATATCCTTCTTTATGTATTCTGTGGGCCAGATTGCAATGCACCTTTGTACAGATAGGTTTAAAGTTGTAATAGCTTAAAAGAGAGCTTTGTGCTGAAGATGAGTCACGGTGTTTCCTCCCCAAATGTATTTCACTGCCTTCTAAGTTCAGGAATTCATGCATTTGCTGTAAACTGGATCACTGAAATGATCCACTTAAGTCTATCTATTTTTTAATGTTATTTTAGTGAGCTGGCTTTCAGCAATCTGTGCAAACAGTTGCCCCAGTACTGAATGAGAGAATAGTTTGGTGCAATTAGTGACACGGACAAAAAGATTACGAAGAAAGAAATGAGATATTTCCTGCAGCAGCCTGCTGCTGCTGGTGTCTTAGGCAATAAATGCCTTAAAGAGGCTGCACAAGATGTAGACAAGCATGGAGAATTTGGCATAGAAAATGTACTTAAATACTAAGTAGGTGCAATTCTAACTGAGCTAGAAAGCAGCCACAGAGCCATTCAGAAGCTACCACAACAGTCTCTGGTATTTAACAGCAGCTATGGAGTTCCTTCAGAAATTCTGAGACTGTTACGGACTGTTTGCAGACTAAACAGTCCCCCTTCTACCCTTGTGTTTGCTCTGCTGGCATGGTCATGAAGTATATATATGGGCTGCATAGCCATCATCATCTGGACTCCCTTGGTATAAGACGTGGGACTTCCCTCAGTTCCCCTTCCTTTTGGGAGTCTCCCACCTGTACAGTGTCCATTGCATCAGTCCCCTAATCTATTCCTGCTGAACTGAATTTTCTGTGGATCCTTTAGCATTTCCAAAATTATGTCACACATTCACAATGTAAACCATGTCTTACATAGACTGTTGATGCATTACCATGCTCTAGTTCTTCCTCTTCTTGCGTAGGGCTACTGTTCTTAACAGAGGTCCTCACCATTAACATCTTTTATTTCCTACCAAGAGTATAAAGATCATGTAACCTCCGTGCAGAGAGAGCTCTGCTGGGAACTGTAAAAACAGTGTGTGTTTACAGTAACACTAGACACCATTTCAGAACAAGTCAGCATTTTTTGCCCAACAGGGATCCAGCATGTTGCTTCTCAGGCAAAGAGGAGCAGAATGGACCTCAGGTCAGTATGTGCTTGCTGCTAACACACAGCTCAGTTCTTTGTTTCAAGCTCCAGCCTCACACTTACCTAGCCTTTTTTGAGCTTCCTTGCTTGGTAAAGTGTTAGGAGTTAGCAACTGGTCTCCCATTATTTTTCTAAGAGGGCTCCTTTCATAGGGTGGTTGTCATAGATAAACTAAATACAGCAATTACAAAAGTTTGTATGATCTTCTCTGTGTTCCACAGATTCATTCTTGTCTTTGCACACCATGTGCAATAATGTCAAAGTCCATTTTTCCATTAAATGGTGCAGAAACACCTGACCTTCTCCAGAACCTGAAGCCTTGCAACAAGCATGAAGTTAGATGTGATAAGTGATCAGGGCATTTATAGAAGAACTTAAAGAAATTGCAATATTTATATATAAAAAACAAACAAACTAGGTTTCCTTGGTAAAATAGAAAAGATTTCATTTGGGATATATTTACATTTACTTTGTATTGCCTCTTGGAGAGAAAAAAATAGAAATACTAAGGATCAAAATATACAGGAGGGTTTAGTGTGATAAATATTTAGTACTACCTATGAGAACTATATAGAGACCATGTTTTAGGTAGGAATAGTAGTACTTTACTGAAAACATTGTAGTAAGGGCATGTGTGTGGATTCATAAGTTGCATATAAAAATCTTGATGTGAAATTGCAGTGAAAACACTTTTACTGCAGTCTTTTCATCTCCAAGGCGGATTAAGCTTTAAAAAGGGCACGATTCCCCTAGATGAAGATTAATAAAAGATCTTGCAATCCCAAAATCCAGGATATAACTGAAGTATCTTTGATCTAAATTAATTTCCAGTATCTGTCAAGGACATATCTGAGAGCTTTTTCAAAACTTTATTTAAAATGCTACATCATTCTCAATACTAGCTGCCAGAGTTTGTTTAGTAATTTGATTGTCCAGATGCTGAAATTTTACACTTCTTACACAGAGGAAGAGATGTTCAACACAAAATAACTAGGTTATTCAGGTTGGAATTAGGTTAATTAGTAACTGCATCTAATCCTATTAATAGAAACTCAGAGCTGTCATGACTTTGTAGGGACAGAGCCTTTCAAACTGGTTTAATATTGAAGGACTTATATTAAAACCTGATTTTAATTGTCCCTTTGATGCATTTTCATATATAGTCTAGATTTAAGTTTTGACCTTTTGAAATATATTTGTTTTATTTCTGTCTTTTATGACCACTTAACCATGCTCTAATTTCTTATCAGCACATTGACAGCTTCTCATTACACTACCAACTCCAAATTTCAAACAAGAGTGTAGAATCAGTGTTTTCAGAAGAGTACACCAAGAGTGGAAGAGTATACTTGCTTTTTGTACAAGAGTGCAACATTTTCTCCTATAGCTTATGGTGGAACATAAAAGTATTTTATCTTGGCCCACATACATAATCTTTTCTAGTATTTGCCTAAAGGATAGTATGTTTGTATTGGAAACAACTTACCAACGTCCTTGTAAAAATGCCATCCTTTCACGCCCTCTGCTAAAGAATTTCAATGTTTCTTTTTTTTTTTGGTTCCTTATACATAGTGTTAAAAAGCACTACTGAAATGAAAAAAAAAAAATATATCTCCTGGTTTTCCTTCAAATGTCAGCTTAAGACAGAGTCATTCTATAGTAGTGTCTTCAGAAAGCTGCCAATATGAGCAAACAGGGCTGATAAGATGTAGCCCATGAAAAAGCAGCCAGTGGGTGTCTGCTGTTTCAGTTAACCTTCCAGTTACAAGGCTGAAGTTTTGCTATGACAAGTTTTATGTCTGATTAACAGGTCCTTTTTCACAGGGAAGGGGTAGCAGGTTATCAAAGGGTTGTGGAACTTTCTGAACAAAGTGAACCTACTTTCAGGGTTGGCTCTTTATAAAGAGGGTCTGAACTATGTTACTGATATATGCTTTCTCTAGTATTCTGTTCATTCGTCATATTTAGTCTTGCTATTTCAATTTTGATCTTGCTAACTGCTATGTTTAAATATACACTATATTGAGGACTTGCACCATAGCTGATATATGTAGCCTTCTGGCTTACATTTCCATAGATTTTCTTGCTTGATTTTGTACACATGTATTTTACTTTTCTCTTACATAAGCTCCACATGTTAATTAATCCTATTTTGCAGGAGAAAACATATATAAGCACACAAACAAAACACTCTCTTCAATGTCAGGTCAGTGTTTTGAAACCCTGTACCACCTTAAACACTTCCACTCTTTTCTTGGTGTGCTCACGCTTTACATACTTGTAGGCTGTTATCATTACTCTCGTCTTGCATTATTAGCTGTCATTTGGCTAAGCAGAACATGTTTTAATCTTTTCTCATAAATCAAACTCTCCAGCTCCTTAATCATTTATGTTGCTGTTATCTGAATTCCTTCAAAACTTGTTGACATCTTTGTGGTACTGGAGAGGCTAAAACTACATGCTGTATTCAAGAAGGAATTCATTTATGCCTAATAGAGTATATCTGGTTATTCTTTATGGAGAGAATGTAAATAATAGCTGTTTTTTCTATTAGATAGTTGAGAAAAATAGTTAATATTATGATTAAAGCATCAGTAATAGTAAAGAAGATATGCCATAAATATTAACACAATTCTCAGTCAAACTTCTGACATATATATCTTTTCACCATTACAGTAATATTATTTTTTAATAATTACATCTTTAAAGTATTACTTTAACCTAATGAGCTTTGTCTTCTTGTTTGTTTGATTCCTTTGCTTCTTTAGAGAGGAATTCTTCCAATTTCCATATATTTCCTAGGAATTTCTACATCATCTACTCATAAACATGTAATAATTTCCTCATTATTTCACCAGCTCTTTAGCTGTTTCAGTCACTCCTTCTGTTATGAAGTACTGAAGGAACACTTGTACGTACTTGCTTCTAGTGTACATAATGATTTTAAGTATTTTTCCATGTACGCGTTGGTGCTGTTATTTTAGAAATTAATATTTTTTCAAGGCCTAATTTTGATTATTGTAGAGTCATTAATATTTTGTGTGGAGCCTGCGTGCAAGACTCATATTTCCTCCTTTCTTTAAGAACTGTGTAAATTCAGTATTGTAATGGCATCTCTGAAAAACTTCATAGAAAATGAACAGAATTTAAGTTCTCCTATGTGACCCACCTCATCATCTAGATATCCTTTTAACAACAAACTACAGTATTTTCAGACTGAAGAAGACCAGAGCAGGTAATCTTAATTTCAGACCCAGTTCATATGGGAATACTGCCATATGTCTCTTAGTTTTCAAAATAATTACTTGACTTGACAGTAAAACAATATTAGATGAGATACAGGGCCATACCAAAACACAGGTCAGGGTGTCAGCCCTACAAAAACATCATAAGGTTCATGTGTTCACCTTTCTTTTGACTGTGAAGTGCATAGTTTGCTAACTATGTAATAATGAAATCCTCTCCTAGAATAATTTAGGGGAATTCACCAACCAGTAGCTAATCTCGGGACTTAAAAGTTAGGCTAAGTACTGCTGTATCCTACCAGCCTTCCAGTCACAATTCCAGCTAGTCCAAGCTCACCATTCTTCCCCAGCCAGCCCTCAATACCAGTGTAATAACTTTGACTCTAAGTGAAGATTTTTCTCTGCAGTGTAGCAATGCTCCAGGGGGGTAGATGTGCCAGGTCTAAAATCAGATGCAAAATGCATGCAGAAGCAATTTTGGCTGATTAGCTGTAAAGTGAATTAAATAAAGATATGAAGAAATCCAATTCCTAGAATAGCAAACCAGAGTGTCTCATTAAAACCTCATTTAATAGTGTTGCTGACTTCATAGAGTAAATATGAAACATTAACATCTAATAATAACTTTAGCTGGCGTTTTAGATTTCTTCTGTGTTTAAGGTATGCTGTGTACATCCATTATTCACAAAGGCTTTATTATGGATAACAGAATGCATCTTTCAGTCAATATGATGACTGCTTTAATCTTCAGTATAATTATGTTTGACACTCCCCATATAGCTTTAACTCGCATAAGCTCACACAAGGTGAAGTGAAACATTAGATTCTTTATCTCTTAAAGATGAGGCATTAGAACTTGTAATCAGCAGTTAACTGCAAGACTGCAGTTGAAATAACAAACCCTAGAAGACATCCTACAAAATAGCATGCAACACTTAATGGAGTATCACTTTTTTTTCTTTCTTATTAAAAACAACAACAACCAAACAAAAAACTGTAATATAATTATAGCCATTATCCTGAAAAAAATTCTGATCAGTGCAAACAAGACAAGTTGTTTAAAATTATGTTTATTACATTCCAACTTTTATTCCATTCCGTCAGAGCAGGACATAGGGAAACTTCTCAGGAGCTATGTAATAGCTGAATTTAAATTGCCAAATGGAGGCATGCAATTAAAACTACAGCAAATTACAGATACCCTTACTTTCTCCTTCCCTTGCATCTCTGTCCCTGTTCCTTGCCTCTGTTTCACAAAGCTGTGTATACCAATGGCCCTCCCAACCCCAGCACAGCCTTCTCATTCCATATTACAACTGAGGAGGGCCTGACCATCTTCCACCCTTTTGTGAGATGAAGCAGTAGGGTAAAATCCCAGGTGAGATAGGTTTGCTTGTTCATGAAACCTATTGCAGGGGTGGCAGCAGCCTAGAGCAGTGTTTTCAAAGACTTCCCCATCTGTATGGATCCCAGGTGAGAAAATTACTTCTGTGCTGTCAGTCACTAACACTCAACACTGGAGAACTGCAGTGAAATAGAATTTTTCAGAGGCTTGCCAATGTCTACAACAAATGGATTTTCAGAAAAATGAAAAAATTAATGTATCTATGGAAGAGCAAATTTCTGTACCAAATCATTATCAAGTATTTAAGGAAAACTTGATAGAATTTTTCAGCATCAGGAAAAAAAACCAAAACACATATCCTGCCTTTCATTTTCCCAAAAACCCTAGCTTTAAAATGAACACATAAATAAAGCACCTCAAGGAAGTTATGTCACAGACAACTCCAGTACAGATGGTTAAAGCATGGTAGATACCAGAAACTGATACCTGGATTCTGAGGAAGTGAAACAGTGTTAAAAATAAATTCCCAGTCTAACTATGAAAGTAAATATTTGCACAAAAATGGAGCAAGGAGAAGTTGCCATTCTCAAACTGTCCATCAGTGATTTAATGAGTGAAATCTTGAAATCTGCTAAGGGTCTGTTCCTATTCCTCCCCAAAAGTTTAGATTTAGTTTGGATCCTACTTCCTATGTCATTTGTTTTTATGCTATTTCCAGGTTTTATCCTGTTTTCACTGCCACAGAGGCCACAAACCACCAATTCAGGGAGGGTTATGTCCTGCTTGTCTTCAACACAACACACAAACCTTCTGTAGAGACTGTGTTTCACAGTGCCACAGTGGCAGCAAAAGGGATGAGAAACGAGAAGGACGTATCAGCCTCTTTACATCACTTAATAAAACACATGTTACATAGGGCAGTACTAATGAAGAAGACTTACATGAGCCCCCAAACCAAACTAAATCTTCTATGGAATGAGCTTTTTCCATCTTATCCTGCAAATGCTGGGACTTTTCCTTTGGTTTAAAATTTCTTGCTGCTCTTTGATGTCTCTGTTTAGAATTATCTCAGTCTGTATACTATTCATTATCTCCCTGCTCACCCTCTGACTTAGATGAGTCCCACTCACCTAACACTTCCCACACTCCTATTCTGCTAACATGTCTGTACACAGACACCACCCAGCCACCACTAGATTATTCTGAACTCATTGAATCACGTTGTACAAGAAAACTAGTTTTATTTACAATCAGTGTTTGTGTTGGTCTTTGCAGACAAGCTCAAAGACTTCATTGTTTTAATATCTTAATATTGTGCCATTTTGTACAAGGGACGTCTAAAGAGAAAGGTCTTTAACACAAGGAACTCACCAACTTAGTACGACAAGGTAAACATGAACGAGAGAGAGGGAAAGAGAGAGTGGGAGAGAAAAAAAAAACAGAAGACAAGGAAAGGAAATTGCTAATTACAAAAGAAGATTATAAAGACAGAGTTTGACTAGGGAGTAACAATAGAGAGTTATTTGGGAAATGCTGGGCTGTTTGGGGTTTGGTGTTTATTTTAGTTTGGTTTGTTTTGTTTTTTGTGGGATCTGCAGTTTTCTATTATTGCAGTTTTACATACCACCACATTTGCATTTCCACTGAAATGAAAGAAGTACTTCAGGACATGTATTCTATTCTGTGAAATTTTATTCATTCTGCTCTTATTCCACTGATGGGACCACTCAAGCTGTAATATATTACTCAGCTGACAAAATGATACCTCAGTATGGGCTATTTGCATGTCACGTCACTGTGATAGAAGAAACAATTCTTTTTAATACTATTTCACTGGGGTAAAATGTAAGAGATGGCTAATGCTGAAAACTAATCTGAGTTGACAGCCTATTGCCATCAACTTTTCTGTATGAAAGAGATATAACTGAGGAAATTCCACAGTTCTAGTTAGTTATTTAAGACTATTTGGACACCCCCATAGATTAATACTTCCATAAACTCTAAGTAGGTGCCTCGCATATGGCTAAACAGAATAAAGACTTAACACTTCTTTTTGTCATTTGAATTTTAAACTGTCACCAGTGTTCACTAATATCCTATTTTTTTTCATTAACATGCAGTATTTTGGAAAACAGTTGGCAGCAGGGGAAAGATTGGATTTTCTAATAATAATTGGGTACTTTATAACCAGTTACATTAAAAAACAGGTTAATATGGAAAAATGTACAACTGTAATTGGAAGTATATCTTCTTTTGTATTGCTCAGTTACTTCTTATTTTGTATTTATGGCTGTGATTAGAAATGTTTTCTGTTTTCCTGTGTTGGTTTATTTATTATTTTTGGAGCACACAGTGATAGTGTTCAGAAACAGCCAGATAAGCTTACACTTTGAAGTGCATAGAACTCGAATTAAGCTACAGGTCTATTTGCAAAGCAGAGCTATAATGACACTATGAAGTTTGCTAAATATTGTTAGTTTATCTGGGATCATGTTTAATTTGAAACTCATAAATATATAATAGAAATTTGAAACTCATATAATAGAAGGCTATTTAGTTTACATAAACCCATCAGCATGTAGTTACCACAGCAAAAGGCAATTAAGGCAGATCTTATGACAGATCTTCTCAGTCTTCAATGTTTAGACAATGAAAAGTCCTTGAAAGCAACAAGAGTAGTTGTGGTCGGTATCATGGAGTCCTTCTAGGGAAGGTGGATTTTGCATGTTTTCTTTCCAACTACTTACAACACAATTGTTGCTCAGAAATGCAGGTCTGGGCCACAGCATGAGGGTATAAAGCCTGCATAATTTACAAAAGCAGCATGCACAAAGACAGTGACTGTCACCTGGAGCATGGAGAATTGTCCGTGGAACTTCCCCACACCTCTGCTACCGTGGGAAAGCAGACACTTAAGGGACAGCAGGCAGTGTACTCTTTCCATCCACAGGGGAAGCTCAGGCACCTTTATCTGTTACACAGTCTACTGTCTGTTCTCCAGACTGCATCCATTTAGCACCTAGGCTGTTCAGAGGTTAACTACAGCATGTTGACATATCACAGGGCACTATTCTGAGAGCAAAATATGGTGGAACACATAGTAACATAGGGTTGAGTTGTGAGCTCCCATCATCAGGACCTTTGCAGCAACCACTACCCAAACTTTTGTTATTATCTTTCGTGCAGCTCTCACTGAGATCATGATGCAGAGGAACTCCAGATGCAAGAGTCTGTTTTGTCCAGTGCAGCAATGCTCCCACTGGCACCAAATGCTCACAAGCCCTTGCTCACCCAAGAAAGGAGGAGTGAAAGAAGCAACACAGAGGAGAGCAGCCAGCCAGAGGAATGTAGAGGTCAGATGATGCAGAAGGACATAGTTGGGACAGGGGTGGGGAGGAAAGTGTACAAAGCATGAAGGAACAGTCTTTAGAAGGTGGGATAGAAAGGAAAGGAATAACTCATAAGGGAGTTTGGAAAGGAGTAAAAGAAATAAAGAGGCTGAAGAGGCAAGACCATCATACACAAATCAGCAGACAAATCAGATTTATGGGCTGGGAAGACTTTCAGTCTCTTCTACACTTTTTTTTTCTGCCAATGACTAAGCTTCATTTTTATTTCATTTTATCTATATGATTCAGTGACACTTGACACAAGAAAGAACCCTAATGTTTTCCCTCAGTACCATGTTAAGTAGGAGGCCCAAAACATGGAAAGAGAGAATACTCTTCCTCACTATAACTCCTACCCTGCCTGTGTTCCAAGTCTGGAGGTCTGGGCTTCTATAATATGCCAATTTTCACCCCTTGTGCAAAAAATGAAAAAAATTATGTCCTTTTGGTTTTTTTTTTTTTTTTTTTTTTTTTTACAATTTGTGACAAAAAGGCAGAACCTGGAAGGATTTTTTCATTAAGGTCTCTCTTTGGAAATATCACAGTGCTAGATAACCATCCCCCCTTCCTTCCATGGTTGGGGTGCAGGAAGAATGATGATGACAGAGTATGGCTGCCACTGTAAAGTCAAATCCTTCCACCTGCTGCCTGCTACCAGGGCTACTCTTAGGCAGTAGAAGCATAGGGAAAGCTGAGCACTTGAAAGTGGTCCATGAGACAGACAGTTTGCCTGCCTGTTTGCACCCTTACAAAAGGACACCTATGCTTCATATTTTTACCTTATCTAATTGAAGAACAGAGATTTAAAAATATATATATATAATAAAGATGTGGCTTTATCATATCAAACATTTCACTGACATTTGTCAAGCTTCTATTGAAACCTTTCTGTTTCAACAAAGTACATTTTCTTTGCCTGTCTTTCCATTTCATAGGAATTTCTCTAAGTCTTTACAGTCTGCTCTGATTGGTGGCTGCTTCTTGTCTAAAGATCTGATATGTATCAGATTTCTTAGATACTGCAGATGTTGCAGTACCAGATTTTCTTTTGGAAAGCAACACATGTCAAAGTCAGAATTCAAAGGGCTCCTTTTCCAGTCTGCTCTCCTAGATAGCATTTGGAGACATCTGCTGAGAGATGAAACAATGACACACTCTATGTGCCCAGCAGGCATTTTTAATTAGACCTAAAAGTTTTATTCCAAATCATTCTTTTGTTTTGTGATACTTTTGGAGAGTTAAGGCATTACTCCTCTGATTCTGTAACAAGGGGGAAAATGGTTTCATGCATCAGACCAGACAAGCTGCATAGACCACCCAGCAAAGACAGTCTGAATTTGCCATACCATATGTTGCAGCCTGTATGGAAGTCACAGAAAAAACTCAAACTGGCAGCACATTAAAAAAATTATGTCTCTGACTGGGTATGCATATTTTGGACACGTACATCCTTCCAGACTCAAGGGGCAAGAATCACATAGATGAAGCAGAGATAAACATCAGAATTTGCACATTCATAAACAATCAGAAGGGAAGTTGATGCATTTTGAGCAAGCCTGAAGAGAGTGAGGCTTGCGTAACTGTTTACTTCCTAGGAGCTGGATGTTGCCAGAACTAAAAATGAGATCACCATTCCTATCCATCCTCGTACCTGATGCATTCTGTCTGCTCTTTGCCTTAAAGAGGAAAAAGGATCTTTTATGTTATCTTTGCAGACCAAAGTATGGACTGAACCACTAAGGGACAGAAAACAGCTAAGTTTGGCAAACTTAGATCCTGCAGCTTGAACTGCTGAGTGGTAAAGTTGTAAGGAATTATGTTCCACCTTATGCCCTCCGCTGGTTTAGGAGTGATCTGTTTAAGAACAATGAGCAGCACTTTACAAGTAAGTAGGTCCAGCCTTGAGAGGAAGATGGGAGAGGTACAGCTTTGCTTATATTAACAAGACATTTCTAAAAATATTTCTGAAAAGAGGACTGGGAGAAGTCAGTGGCTGCAGTCCAGAGGTGGGCTAGGCCTGGGTAACAGGAAAGACACTGTCCTGAGAGCAGTCGTGGCAGGGCCGATGTTGGATGGTGGGAGCTCTGGGAGGGCAGGGCTCCACCCCGCTCCACCCTGCCTGGGCAGACAGGTAGGGATTTCGCCCCTGTTAAATACTTGCCTCTGGAACTCCACAGAGACTTCCCTGGGCATGAATGCTGCTCTGCATGTGTGCACAGCCAACTTTTTCCTGAGGGTTTAGTGTCACTTTTCTCCCCAAATACTGGCTGCTGTATTCCCCTCTTGTCAGCAACAGACCCCTCACCTTTAGATTTCCATCATATTATTTTTAGTCCACACAGTTTGTTGACCACCACGAGTATTATTCGAATACAAAATCTGTGTCTGCTGGTAGTCTTCCTTATGTTTCTAGACACAGTGAAGCCACGAGATAGAGCTGCATCATAAATTTTACCTAGATCTTGGTTGGACATTGAGGACACTGCTTATTTTTGCATGTATTTTGCTGTAGCACCTGTATACAGGTGATTGAATTGTAGATATAACATATGGAAGGGTGCACAGGCCATTTCCCAGCTAAAGAAAGATATTTGTTTTCAGGAGATTTTCCAGTACATTTTTGAATAGGGCAGCAAAACATTTTGCCATTTTCTTTGAAAGCACTTTTTTCCCAGTCCATAAATCTAATCATTAAAACCTTTTTCCTTTCTTTCCCAGTGCTCCAGTTTAACTGTTCAGTTTAACACCTTTGCCCATAAATTAATCTAATACATTCATGTTGACCGACATCAAAGATTCACCAGATGAGGTCCATACATGTGTACTTGACACTAGTGGCATCTTCTCCCAGTTCAGACTGTGAGCATGACTTTGCCAATGAAATAGAGGAAGCTTTTCCATACAAACAATCTGGAGGATACTACAGGTGTGTAATCCAGGTAGCTGTCTCCCCACAATCAGCTACACTGTAAGGGGAGAGGGAATATGTCTTCAGCTGAAAGGGAGAATATTTCTACATGAGCAGGTGTCATTTGGGCAGTAATGTTTCTCCAAACACAGAGCCGTGTCTGGGAATGCTGGTGGAGCTTGCCCGAGACGTAGCGTAGGGCTCTCAAAATGAGTATCAGATAATGACACAGCAACCATAGCAGCTCAGCAGCTTTCCCCTGAATACATGGGTGTTTCCCAGCACAGAACTAAGAAGCCACTGCCACCGTGGCCCTGCTGCCACCAGCTGCCTGTATCCCAGCACACTGGTTTTTGTGGATGCCTTTTCATCATCTTTTGGGTATTGAGAGGTTCAGGCCAAAACTGAGTGCATTGTTCCACAAAGATTGTTATTTAAATAATGCAAGAACAGAGACTGAAGCACAGCTCTGCTCTGATGCCTCCTTTTAATATGATTTAAAAATAATTTTATAATTTCATATTGCATGCCCAACTCTTATCTCATTTTATGACCGCAATGAATGTCATGCATCTCTAATTTTTTTCGATTGTATATATTTGCTTTTAGCTGTCTTCCCATTAGATCTCTCAGTCTTAACTAATTTTCTAAAATTAATGTTGTTTTATTTCCTGTCCATACTTATAGCCTACCTATACTTGTTCTCCTGTCCATGGTCCATGAAGAATTTTCTGACATTAAATTATTTACACAATCATACTTAGATTATCCATTTATATATGTGGTAATATCAGATAAGCTGACTCCCTTAGCCATCTTCCTCTGCTTTGTTACAGTTTATTCTTCCTTTGCCCCTTGTTGGGTCATTCTTACATAAAACCAGTCCATTTCGTTGAACTAATTGCACTGATTGTTTTAAATATTTTGATCTGTGACATGTCTGTGGATGCAACAGAACCGACAGTAACTCTCAAAGAATTAAATCCCAATCAGCAGTATATGCATTGCTCTTTTTAAATTTTAAAAAGTTGGTTTAGCTGCTAAAATGAAAAATGGTGGGTGTGGTTTTACTGACATCCTAGTCTGGACTAGGTGTACATTTCTGAAATGGATCTCTCAACACTGCCCTTTGCTTTTTATCTCCAAGCAGTCTTGGAGCACATGAACTGGATGGCTTTCAGATGAAACTAAGCCCGAAGATTCACCTTGGTAGTGCGCTAGTTATCTCCAACCCCTGGTGAGGATTTATTCAGTTCATGATACCCAGGTAGACCTAGTTCAAAATAACCTCACCTTGAGATGTGTCAGAACCTTGGTACCATTTATTTTGCTGTATAAATTCACTCTTTTGGGCCATGTTGTTGCTAACATAGACATATCCACTGGTAGTTCAAAATCTGCTGAGGCTGCCTTCTCCCTCAATTGCCTTCTGTTCTCCTCTGGCAGTGGTACTCTGCTGAAATACAGAGGTATTCAGCTTCAGATTTAGATGTTGCTTACTGCATCCTCATTTAAAAACTAACTAGTGTTTTTCTGAGATGGTCACTAATAGAAACAACAGCAGATGTCATCTGAACAGGGTGTATGTGTTTCAAAGTAGATAGATTGCACTCTGGTCACCATGTCAGTGTTTGCCCATTGTCACTTGTTCTACAAGGAATTTTTGCCAGAATAATAGAAAAAAAAAAAAAAAGCCAACTATGCATTTCAGGAGTGTGTAATCATATTTAATTTCTCTGGAGAGTTGGCTGCTTCTTTCTCTATCCAGCCTCAATAGTAGGAGGAATGTAATGAGGAAAGCAACTTCAAACTGTACAGATCCTTTGCTGCTGTCGCGTTTGTTCAAAGATGTACATAGGACATTAGTGTTTGCAGATGCTCTATAAAGATAAAAGACAAATGCCTAGATGGGAATAAATTATGATGTACATTAAGTAGATGATGAGCCAATTCTTCCCTCAGTTACACTATTGCAAATCCCGTAAATTTCTTTTCATTGCAGAATGAGATCATGATTTGTCTTAAAGGAAATGAGGACCAGAGAAAATAAAGGGAACTGAGAAGGCACCAAAAAAAAAGTTACAACAAATAAGAAAGTGTGAAATAAATTATCTAGCATGGAATGAAAAACTGTTTTGTTCTTAGGAAGGAATTCAAAAGGAGTGGAAATCCACAGGCTGAAACTTGTAATTCTGTAATGTGATCTGTGCCAACCTTGTGAGGAGTTAATCAATCAGTTTTAATGATAACATAATACTTCTCAGGAAAATAAAGGTACCTGACTTTAACAGTTTTAGTTCCTCTAAAAATGAAGAGCTCCACCTTGAATTACACATGAAGACAACTTTATTCATCAGTCTTGCTTTCCCTGATAGCAAAGGGGATTAGGTTTTTAGGCTGTGATCTCTCACTTTTTCACACATTACCATACATAATATTAGGAAGGGAAGGAGAGTCTCAGCTACCCCTTTACTCCTCCCTCTCTCCCTCAAGGAAGCCGCAGGGCACTGTAATCAATTAAAAAGGTCAAAATAAGCAAGGTCAAATGGCTTCATTTACTGTGACTATTAATCTTAGTTACATGCATACACTTTTTACATATGGGACCTTATTGTTCCATTCAGAAAAGATGTGGGGGCCTAGCTCCCTCTCCTTTTTTTCTCCTCCCCCCTTTTCCTCTCATTCTGTATTTCCATCCCTTCACTACTGCATTGGCATGAAGCACTACATACAGGGAACTCAGAATCAGGCCCTCTTCTGTGCCACTGATGGGGCAATGGTAACAAACTAAAATACCTGAATTGAGTATACTTAAAATTATCTCTTTTCTATTTCTTACCTTTTTCATGTCAAAACTTAAAAGATTACCTGAAATATCAGTTAAGCAGGGAAATATTATCCTAATAAATGAGCATGCAAGTATGTGCCTGGTAAGTTATTTGATTAAACAGGAAGCTAGAATCCTATAGATATCCACAAATAAAGCCCCAAATCTAAATGACTGTATCGTTAGCTCATTTGTAAACTGTTCCAGATGTAAGATTTTGGCAGCTTTCCAGTAGGCTGGCTGCAGTCTGAGCTTTCCTGCATCCGCAGTGAGAACTGCAATGCCTGACTCTTCAAGGAAAAGCTCCACAAGGCTGATGACAAATTATATAAAGTAACAACCTGCCAGCCTGGCAAAGAGAAATTCAGACAGATCCCGTGGCAAAGAATGCCCTTTTTCCCGGGGCCAAGCTACAGCCGTTTGACTCTGGATGTGTGATTGATCTGCATTATGCATCACCCAGTGAAAGCCCCTCTGAGAAGATCATTTAGTGATCATATCAGGGACTCCACTGCTAGAGCCTTGGATGTGATCTGGAAAAACACGAGAGACAGACGACTAGCAGGTGAGAAGGACATTTCATTACATAAGCATATTTTAAGATTTGTACAGGACCATAATCAATAATGCTAATTAGTGGTATCATTTGCATAATCTACCAATTGCCTCTAGGTATTTCTCCAGCCTTTTGTTTCTGTGTTGTTACTTCAGTGCTATGCCTGTGGTGGGACTGTATGAGCTCCTCTAACTAGATGAGATAAACACCGGGTAAAAGAAAAGGAGCAGTGAATTTTGTTCTGATATTACAGTGAAAAATCCTCAGGCTAAAGTGTGCTGAAGTATTTTATTTTGCTGTTAGGTCAGACCGTGTGCTTTACTGCTGTGATGTACTTGAGTGAGTTGCGTTATGGAGTTTTGCAGCCGAGGAGTGTGTCAGTTGGAATATCTGGGCTGTGCACTGAGCAATTACTGGTATTTCCTCTGGCAAGCTTTTCAGTACTGTTAGCTCCAAGTGAGTGTCAGGTATGCCAGAGCTAGGCTTCTGAGATGTAAATTACCAGCCAACTATATGGTTGCAGTTCACATTTTTATTTTGACTTGTAAAGACTCAAAAACGCGAGGCAAACCATAATAGATGGCTGGAGGAGAAGACAATTTAACTCACTTTATTTTCCTCTTCTGTTATTGTCTGTCAGTTAGACTGAATGCTTCTCATTCACCCTGCTGGAGTTTTTACTTTTATTATTGTGGCATTTAGAGGTCTCAGAAAAGGCAACAGAAATGCACAATGGGTGTGACATGCCAGAGGGATCACTTTGGTTTGTTTGTATACTTACAGTGGGGGAGGTTTATGCCACAGAGGAGGAAAGGGGGGGCAGAGGGGGAGGGAAGGGAAGGAGGGAGGAGAAATGTGAATAATGATAAGATCAAGGATGAGATGACCAAGAGGCAAAACATACGGCTCGCTAATGTAAACTGAACTTTTACATCATTCCCCTGCACTTATGTTTTGGAGCAATAAGAGCAGCTAAGCACATAACAGACATTTGCAATGGTGTGCCAATTCAAAACTGATTTCATCAGGTAATCAGGCAGTGAGTGACCATGGCCTATAAAGAAACACAGGGACAAAACCCTGCTTTAAATTAGAGCAACTCAGAGAAACCTTCTTCTGTCCACTGTAGCTAGATAAATACTGTTCCTGTTCCCACAGATGGCAAAGGACGGTGACTTTCCTGGGCAGAGGACATCAGCTTTACCACTGTTTTACAGTAAAGCCTCATGGTCACAGGAAAGGGGGACATTATGTTTACTTTAGTGCTCAGCAGTTAGTCACAAACATGGCAGTGTTGTGAAAGTGCTGGACGTTAACCTCTCTTCTCTGGCAAACTGAACTGGGCTAATCCATTTAATCTCTCAAAGGTGTGTTA
The DNA here is from genome assembly GCA_024611175.1 of Megaceryle torquata. NCBI lineage: Eukaryota > Metazoa > Chordata > Aves > Coraciiformes > Cerylidae > Megaceryle > Megaceryle torquata. Next base: position 74,304 of record JANIJG010025300.1, read on the forward strand.
GAAAAGGGGACTTCTTCAGTAGCTTAAAAACTGCAAGGCATAGAGCAGCACTCACAGTGCCCATCCTGATGCTCAGGATGTTGCTGAAACTCCACTGGAAGGAACACTGAGAGGAAAGAAGTTCTGAGTAAAATGCCATGGACCTTACACAAATCTCTAAGAGGGGAGCTTGTGGGGCCAAGTCAGCCTTTGTCTCATCTGTGTGTTGCATGCTCAGCTAGGCACTTGTTTACCCTGGCATTCGTTTCCATTCCACCTGCTAGAAATGTTTATGTGAATGCTTTGAAATAAGCTTTTTAACTTATTGTTAAGTTCAGAATGGCATTTGCATCTGTGGACTCCAAGTACCTTTGGCCTGTGTCCATGTAGGACAACTACTACCAACTGTCCTCCATAAAATTGGTTTCCTCTCATCAGTTCACACAGGAAAGCATATAATGACATGTAATTTATACCTTCTGTATGTGACCTACATATGAAAATATGCAGGTTTTTATCAGGATACAAAAAGACCTTGATAAACATATATATTTAACCTTGCATATGATTGTCAAATATTTGGAGGATAGACAACTGCTAATTATATTTCTTGAGACTCTGTCACATTCCTAGAAACAAGGAGTGAACGTGAACCCTTTAGCCTCTTCAGCTGTGCTGATAAGGGTCGGCATGTTTCTATTCTACTTGGCAGATGGTTATGAGCCGTCACAGTTTTTATCAATACAAGGCTTAGATGTTAGAGGACCCTTAAAAGCAGTGACAGTTCCATTTTCCAGGCTGTGATGGTGATGTAGGCTTGTCAGTCGACTAGTATATTTGGGTTGCTGTTATCCAGAAAGTCAGAAAATCATCAGGCTAAACCCCCAATAAGCAGTGCAGTATGTAATTGGAGTGGATATCAGGGTGTATTCCTGAAAATACTTCATGAATAACAGAGAAACAGGAAGAGAAACAAAGCAGCAACAAGTTGTGTTGCTGTTCTGTTTGTTCTCCAGAGTATCAGCAGTTTAAACTGCTGACTACCTAAAAATGGTAAGGAAGGGTCATGACACTGAAATAAGAAATCCACTTAGATCAGCAATTTGTGTTATCAGGACACGCCTTTAAAAAGCTCATGATATTTGCAAAAGAAAGAAGAAAATGTGAAATATGCATCCTTCATGGCATATGTAAAAAAAAGTAATCCAAAAAATGTTTTGCCTTTAAAAAAAACCTGCTAGCCTGTACACAGAAATAGCAAATCATGCAATATAATCTGATATAATCACTGAACAGGCAGTACTGTCTACCTCCTAGGTAGGGAAAATATTATGGAATATGTCTTTTCCAGTTGATCATGTAGTTCTAATGACACAGAAGAAAGGTAGCATTAGTCTTGGACAAAAAGTATCAAAAGTATTTAAAATGCTGTTAAAATTGCATAGAACTAAAAGACTGGAGCTAAAGATTGATTTTGAGTGGGCACAGTGAAGGGGTGGAAATGAACAAGGTGTGTCCTCTCAGATCACCTCTGCATGCCATCCTACCCTGGCCACAATGGAGAACAGCAGAGTGGCATCTTCACTTTGCTTTAGAACCCTAATGCTATGGCTGTTACTGCATGTGCCGTGTCATCACATCTCATCAGGCAAAACAGCCTGTGGTTCAGTGAGTTCAGGCCAAGCACACTTGTATAAATATGGTATATTTTAATATTCTATTATAGTATATTATTACTATTGTATGTGTATGTTATATTGTATAAGTATGCTATATGTTTATAAAATACCTGCCCTGAGGAGCCCTGAGTTGCAACTCAGCATAGTCACATCAAGGTCAAACAACTTTTGATGGCAGTAAGGCTTTCTACTTGGTATCTTTTCTCCTCTTTCTTTATTTACACAGACAAAGAAAATCTAGCCACATGTTTATCATCATGTCTGGTGATCTTAAAATGGGGAAAATTAACCACTAAATAAATTACTAAGCACAATGGAAGCATTTTCATTTGCTAGGACATCAAAAATGCCCAGTAGAGATGGGATGCAATTTGGGGTGATGAAATGAACAGCAAGGAGTAAGAGGACAGAATAAGACTCAAGATGCCAGGTTCCCTAAATGTGTAACATGAAAATTTTAACTTTTCCTGTTACTACATTTAGGAGGAATATAAATGCTTCCTTAGGAATTCCAAGTTTATTCCCCTTACTGATGTCAGGACACATGCTCAGCTGGGAAGGGAAGTGCATTCTGGCTTCTTCAGTGGACTGAGCTCCCAACAGAGATGAGGATTTTATGCACCAGAAGAGTTTATGAAGAGAGATTTTATGCACAGCACAGAGTGAGCTTCCCCAGAGCATGCAAGCACCATTCTCTGCTCTGAAACGCACACGTCCTCAAAAAATTGTAAACAGGTTTCCTAGTGCCTCCACTGTTGGCTGAATTATCTGCATGACAAACTCTAAATGACCCAATGTAGCATTTATCTGTATTAAGACCCATTATGTCCACCTTACAACATAACTAAAAGATCCTGGCTTTTTAGTTTTCACCAGCATTTTTTTACAAAATATGGTTGAGTACCGAGTATGATTGACTCCTATTATGCCTCTCTTTTAAATGAATTTAGCTTTTTAATCATAAAAAGAAATTGTCATCTGAAATACCTGGTATTATAGACAAAGGAAAGAATGCATAGGTAGCCTGTGAATTAATGCCAGTTCTGTTGCAGTGCCTTAGTCATTGAAAATCTAGGGAAAAGCATAACTTACTTGGTATTTTAAAAATATACCTTCAGCTTTTCTATTTGAAATTAAATAGTTCGCAAACTTACCATTAATAATTTTCAATTATGTAATTTTTTCTTAATTAAGGTTCACAAAAACTTCACAATATTTCACATACCCCAGAATTATATTAATTTTATACCTTTTTGCCCACTAAAAATAAAGTGGGCTTTTGCCACCCCTGTTTTTCTTGGTTTTGTTCCCTGTTAATTGACAGAGTAACAAAAAATGACTCATTTGCAAAGATCTGTTACTTCTCATTAGGCCTAGTTTCCAGATTATTCAAACACTAGCAAAGATTATATATGTCCTTGGAAGTTATTGTTGAAGATGTAGCCACAGAGAGAACTCTGGGACTGCAGAAAAAGTAATTCCATCAAACAATTCTTTTCCATTTAGTTTCCTTTCAGAAGACTATCAGTCAGCTTTTATCTAGTTTTCATGGTTTTAATAAAGGCTGGGTTAATTTTTAATCTACTTGTGAGGAGTTTCTTTGCAGGCCCCTTTGAGTAGACCTTTTTCTGTTGTTGTTTTTTTTGTTTGTGGGTTTTTTGGTTTGTTTTTTTGGTTTTTTTTTATGATGATTAGCTAGAATTATAACATTAAGTTTATTTTACTACTGGACATATCAATCTTTGCATAACTTGTCTGGGATCACTGGGAGCATCTCTAACACTCTGTCTGCTTGTTCTAATGTCTGATTTGTCCATTATCAGCATCCCTCTGTTTCCATTTGGTTTATAATTGCTGTTTTCTCTTATACTTTCCCCTTAACAGTGATGCCTTAAAACATGCCTTTTTATGGCTTGCAAAATCTGTGAGCACAGGACTTGTGCATTCTTAAACAATTTCCAGCTATTGCTTATACGTCCAAGTATATGAATTTTTAATCTTTGAGGAAATTTTAAAGCCCCAGGTTAAGTGTTTTGCATTACATTTTGCTTGTCCTAAAATTCATACTCATGCAGAAGAGAAATTACTGCTTTAAGTGTTTGCTTTGTTCTGATATTAGAGAAAGGTTTATAGTGTGCATAGGTTAAATAAGGTTTTAGAAAACAGGTATGTTGCAGAACCTGAGACCACTTGCTGTATAGCTTCAGTCGTATCATTGGCTATATCAGCATTTTTAGGAAATTACTGACCCCTGATCTGGAGACAACCTCCAATAGGTTTGGTGCTTTACTCAGGCTATTATATAAATATTAAAAACAGCTACTTTCCATGAGGTAGATAATGATCAGTTATTGATTTGGTATGTACTTGCAATAGTGTAATTTATAGAAAAGAAACAGAAAAACAATAAACAATTGTCTGATAACAAAATAAGCTATTTGTATAATCAAGCATGTATAGCATATTCAGTGCAAAACATATTAATAATTTATTTTGGCTGAACAGTTACAAATCTTTTATCAGGTTAAAGTTTCCTCCCTTTGAGAGTTCTCAAGAGCTTTGTTGTTTTCCACGTAATTACTAAACAAGCTGTTAGTGTAAGCAATTTTTTGAGAAAATATGTTTCATTCGTATCATTTATAATTTTTCACATCTTTCAAATTCATACATTTAATGCAATCGAAAATAATCCATTTCATACACAGCACATGCTTGTCTATTTTTTGAAAATACTACCACCCTAAATTTCCAATAAGATACATAGAATATTATATGCCTGGTTAAGCACTGGTGGTTTTATCATGGAATGACTGGAATTCATTTAAAGCAAAGTCCCTCAGTCAAAATCCTCATTCAAAATGGCATTTGAAATTAAATGCATCACTAAGTTCTTGTTTCGTGTTCTGTTTTTTAATTTCTCACTCTCCATATTAAAATGTAGAGAAGTGCCAGAAAGATCATAGGTGCCTCTAGCATGATTCTGATGTTGTTTATTTTCAGCTGCTGGAATGTCTCGTTCCAACACCCTCATGCTTCTAATTTGAAGTCTGATACCAACAGAGGTTGGAGTACTCACAGGAAAAAGAAAGTGCACGTACTCTGTCACCTCGGGTATTTGTAATGGATATTTTCATATGGAAAAGCTAAATTACACTGTTTGGAGAACTGGACAATTGGAAAGTTTTATTTATGACTTTCACATTTTTCTCCATGACTGAAATCTAAAACATTTATTTCATGGAGCTCCACCATCATTTCTCTAATCAGGATACAACAATGGCACTATTTTGTCCAAGTTTACAATAAGAAGTACACAGTATGCTAAGCATATTATAAAAGTGGCTGCTACAAAATCCTTATGCATTCAAGTTACAACAGCTGGAGGGGATTATGGAAATACACTCTTTTTTTCAGCCTTCTGTTTTTCCACAGTCATTGTAGCCAGTTCTAAGGCTGCAGCAATCAGTCAGCAACCCCATGTCCTGTCCTGAGCCTGGGATTTTAGAGATGTGCATAAGAGGAATTTAGTCCCAGGACACTTCAGCAATTAGGAACTTTTAGAAATAACTTTGCTGCTTTCTTGGGGATTCGAAGATGATTCCTTATAAATATGGGCTAGGGAGAGAGGGAGCACACCCAGAGCAGCCCGCAAAATATACCTGATAGGAACAGAGCAGTTGTGCCACTCCTCTAATAGAGAACGAGCGCCTGAGTATGGAAAACATCACTGTTCCACTGGGCAGCTTGGACACGAGGGAAAGGGAGAAAGCAGTACACCTGGCAACCACCTGTTAGGAAACCAACCTCATCATTTATACTTTTTAGCACGCAAGGCTTGTGTGTGGTAACGCGTTGTCAGATGGAGATTAAAAATGAGTGAGAACGACGAAAATTATGATCTGCTTTCTCTGGGCCCAGTTTCGTAATTCATCACTGGGCATATTGTTAAACACTAGTCTTAAACGCTGGATACTACAAGGTAAGCAGCATTGTGTCTCTGCTAGAAATCTGTCCTTATGACAGACAACCAGGAGACCTCATCTCCTCCTGCTCTTTGAACATGCATATGCACTTCCCAAAACAGGGGCTCCTGATTTCCAGACCCAGCTCCCCAGGCTGTACATTCTTTCAGCACCAAGCAGACATTTTGCACGTCTGAAAGACCATTATATATTTGAGATATTTCTAAAAAATGATGAAACTGCTTTGCATCTGATTGTTTGTAAGGAGCCTTACTCAGAAAATATTTCAACTGCTACAGTTCTGCTAACATCTGGACATCTTCCTTACGTCAGAGGTGGATGATGAGATCCAGATGCTATGACTTACTGATGTTTTCATTAACTTTTTAGCAGTTTTGTTCTTGTTTTGTTTACCAACTGCAACTTCTTAACTCCAACTCACATAGATGAGTGTTACTGTGGAGAGCAGGGAGAAGAGCTGGAAAAGGGGAGGGCAGACAGAGAAATTAAATTAGTGTTTGGCCTAGATCCAAAATAACTGATTTCTCTTATTACAATGTGCTATTCCAGGATATGCAGCCTGTGGGAAGGTCAGCCCCAGATGATAGGAAACATTTCACCTAGCTGCTATTTTCGGTAAAAATGAGCTATATGATTTGCTAATTATGTTCTAATTTAAGAATAAACATGTTAAGCTATGAAGACAACAGGAAATAAGGATGTAAGATAATATTAATGGCAACCTCCTGAACTCTGCATTTATAATCATGCCTAAACCTAACTGCCATATAGAGAATATTTGTTACTCTTAAGGAATTGCCACTATTGCAGCAGACACGGGAGGGAGCCCAGTTATGTTGTAGGCTATGCATTAGGAACTAGGTGAATACTTCTCTTAAGGAAGTTGTTGGCAATAAATGAGTATGATAAAAAAAATTAAAAACCACAACAAAAAAACAACCAACAGATCCAAGCAGCTGTGTAGTATCTCTGTGTCAATAAATGTTTTATATGTTTGTTAATTTTATATGATAGAATTCCACTTACAAGAATTTCAACCATTTTTAAAAGCTAGATCCTTCAGCTTTTTCCCACTAAAAATAGAATTAGTGCTGGCAGAACAGCTTCCATTGCAATGCACACCCCACTAAGATGATGAAGTAAACGAACTAGACTTGCATTTTGCATTTTATGTAGCTATGCAGTTAAATTTGGGGAGAAAGGAAAAAGACAGAGAAACTTCAGAGCACATTGATTGATCGATAGATACTGTTATTCACTAACCCTTGTGGCATCCTTAGCATTGTGGAAGAAACTGAGACCAAGAAAGTCCTGTCTTGAAGAGATTATAATCTGTAAAACAATACTGTAAGTGCTCAGTGGGAGGAGATAAATTCAGAAGCCATAGGAATACATTTATTACATACCAAAAACATGTAGTGGTCACTCAGACTAGCACAGGCAGAGAGCTTAACAGTCCACTGCAGTGCCACATTTACCATCTTGCAGGGACCCAAGGTGGGTTGGAGCTCTGTAGAGGAATAGAGGAGAGAAAAAATGGGCAAAATTCTCCCACTACAGGAAGTATCTTACTGCACTACAGATTGCTTATTGGGATCAGTATTTCCAGACCAAGAAGGTCTATTTTTGGTGTTATGGATGTTATTTGTCTGAGGGTGCTCAATATGCACAAATATATGTGTTAATCTAAAATAATAGGAGATTCTACTTCCAAGGGGTAAATCAAACATAGAAAAAAGAATTAACAAGATAAGAAATGGATAACAGCAAGACAGACAGTTACTTGGACAGCAGAAAAAAATACGAGTGTAGCACAAGTGAGTAGTAATTCCTGAGTAGGAATTCTCAATGTAATACGAAAAAGTTGTGACCAAATGTGCATAGAGCTTGCAAGGTGTGGTTTTGTGACTTTATCCTTCTTCATCGCTCCCCATCTCGTGTGATTTGATTACAGTTATATCTGTAACTTTTCTTGTTCTCTTATGTGTTAATAGAATAACGTACATCCATAATTGGGTTTTTTGGTTTTTTTTGTTTGTTTGTTTGTTTGTGGTTTGTTTTTTTTTTTGTTGGTTT